>BQNB010010609.1:1967-83581 GCA_026074375.1 Tanacetum coccineum
GATGGTGGGGTACCTGATGGTGGTGTATCTACTCTGGTGTGGGAGAGTATGATATGTGGCGGTGGTGAATGGGAAGTAGATAGGGCCTCAGCTCTCAGCCAGATCATCGCAGCTCTGTAGCCTAATGGATAAGTAGGACTAACAGGTAATGGTAGAGGTGATAAAGGTAGTGGTGGTGAGGGAATCTGAGATAGTGGTGATGACCATGGGGAAAGTGGTGATGGTGGTGGAGTAGGTATAGCAAGGAGTCTGGCAACCTCTGTATCAGACCAAAATGGTGTAGGTGGATCATCTTGGATCGATATCCTAGCAGTAACCCAATATGCAGGATGTGGTGGTGGTGTGGCCATAGACTCGTCGGTCTCAAACGGCTCAGTCTCCTCAGCAGATGGGGCATGATCAACAGCTGGTAAAGCAACAGCTGTAGAGTCGGCAGGAGCTAGGTGCTCCTCCTCCTCCTCAATATCAACATCATCATCCTCGTCATCATCGGATGACTCATCCTCATCATCGCCATCGTCTCCTCCGTCGGCAGGATAATCAGCAGGATCCTCCTCAGGGTCCTCATCATCATCCTCCTCTGGATCCTCCTCAGGATCTGACTCAGGAACATAGCCTGGCGAATCAGCAGTGGGTGAGACAGCAGCAGGCAGGGGCTGCTCCTCAGCTGGGAGTACCTCATCCTCTGGTGGCATGAACTCCGGGTACACCGGCTCAGGTACATATGGTACATAGACAGGTGAAGGTGGTGCCTGCTCTGGCTCCTCCGGGCCAGGCACATAGTCAGGAGATGGTGGTGCCTGAAAAGCGGCCACCACGTAGGCATATGGGTCCTCTGGCATCACGGGCGGTCCATCGACTCCCGGTGATCCGATATCTGACAAATCCGCAAATGGGCTGGATACCTCCGTGTATGTAACCGTGGAATCCTCAGAATCCGACATGACTGTATCTGAAAATCCAAAATAGCTTATATTAGTATTTAATATAAGACTCTTATAGTAATATACATTTATATCATAACATGTATATCAATCATGAATGCATCTAGTCTAATCAACTAATGCAACAACTAGTGTATGTATGTATGTCCCGTGAAAATCCCTTTGTATGAATGCAATGTTTGAAAACGGTTATAGTCCAGCAAAAACATTTGACCTGGTTCTCTATAACCTTGGCTCTTGATACCAATCTGTAACACCCCCAAATTGGGTCGCAGCGGAATATGGGTTGGGGGTGGTACTTCATAGATCAATAACACAAGATATATATAAGAACGACCAAAAAGTCGTTTAAAACCGATACATTGGATTTAGCAAAGTATTTGTTACAAAAGCCCGAAGCTTCACTTGTTCAAAGTACATATTACAAAGATTCTAGTCCATAACAAATGTTTCCCAAAATGTAATGCAACCAAATCTTTAATGCATGACTTCCAAAATAACGACCACCAATGTATCCCTTGTCTTGTACCTTACTGATCTCCTGAGAAAACATTGCTTAAAACATCAACATATTGTTGAGTGAATTCATAGGTTTATAAAATGTATAATGTAGGACCGCAAGATTTCCCCATGATAATGCAATAGATGCAAACATCATAAAATGTAATTACGTTTTCCTAAGCTCATGACACTGAAGCTCGACATGTATGAATTGCAATATAAATTGCCAACATTGCCCGTGATGATGTTCTAACCCGCAACATCCTATGTCCAACATGGTATACGTTCGTTGTCCGGCAAACCGGCACAGTGAGCATGACTCACCCGAACGGGGATGTCAATCCCAAATAGATCTATTTATAACATTCGCGCTCACAACAGTAATTGACAGTTCATGATAATGGGCTCAGAGGGTTATCGCTACTTAGGCAAACACGTAATCGTAATGTGAAATGTCCACTTGCGTCCAATTGTAAAACATGCATATGTTTCTCACCCCAAAACTTGTAAATCATTAAAATGTAAAACGTGGGGCTATGAACTCACCTTGAGTAATGAATATCAGATTATATCACAGAAAATGCGTCAGATAAACGCCGAATGCAACCTAATCCAATATAGGCCGTATAAGTACTAAGCACTTTGATTAACTACTACCATATACAATTATATATAGCTACATCACCATCTAATCGCGTTTGTGAAATCGTATTTATAAAGTTAAAACGTTTATAAATATTTCCTTAGTAAAAACGACGTAACTTTAGCGTTTTAAGCCCGTTTCTTACGTTTCTTATGTCCACGCTTTCGTATTAAGACGAGTTATCAAAATATTATATTTTCATATTTTTAGTCCTCTGGTGAACAATGGTTTTTACTGTTCATGACAGTTTATAAATTTTGTTATCGTAAAACCCGTAAATGTCGTATTTTATTCGTTATAACTCTGTTTTAGTGATTCTTTCAAGCACGTATTTGTTATTAAAAGTTCTATAATATTAATGATGTTTCCAAAATATTCATGTCTGAGATGAACATTAACTTTTGTAAAAATAGTTTTATAAAAGTATTTATTATCGTAAACACGCATAATTCATAACTCCTTCGTTATTGATCCAAAAATTATAATTCGAAATGTTTTGGAATCCTAAAAATAAGTGCTACTTGTGAAAAATAACCCATCATATATATCAGAAGTATTTTGTAAAGATTTTTTATAAAAGTTCTTTTATAAACATGTTTATTAACGTATAACTCGTAAACTACGTATCTTCTTCGTTATAAATTTGTTTTTTCAAGTTTCTTATATGCTTGGAATCGTCATGAGATGTACTATTTTTATAAACTATAAAATCCATGCCTTGAAATTCGAACCAAAACCTCTTATTAATAATTAGGTATTTATATATATAAACTTGTTTTATTTAGTTTTTAACTTAGTAAAATACCACAAGTCCTTCATAACCTGATATCTAATGACTGAAGGATCATTCCAGTCAATCTTCTTTGTAGTCTTAGCTTCATCTATAGCTCTTTTCCTTTCTTCTCATCCACTGTCCTAAGCAATTTCTTCATCTCTAGGAATTTACGACTTTGTTCTCATTCATTTGCTCTTAAGTTCTGATTGCTTTAGCAATAACTTACTCTTTCTTATTCATTCCTTCTTTGATTTTTCTTTGGGCTTTCTTCAGCATTATGGCTTTACCTTATCTTGTCTTGATTCTTTCTCTTGCACTTCTTCTTCCATAGGTAAGAGTGAATACAGCCAGTACTAATATCATACCTCATCAGTCAAATATTGGGAACTTCTTCAGCAGTAGTATCCTTCTTTGCACCAGCAGTACTAACTTCATCACTTGCTTTTTCACTGCCCTCTTGATCTTGAATGACTTCAGTTGGAGTCACTTCTTGAATGAATAGTTCAGTGTCAGTACTTGCTTTTTCTTGAACCTCTTCATCAAATAACTTTCTCCCTGTTGGAAGATCATCTACAAAGGCTTCATCATCTGAGAGAACAACCCTAGCTTGTTTCCTTGTTTTCCCAATCTTTATCTGAGACTCTAGCTTCTTGACCCTGAGAATAAGCTTGGTATAAGCAGAACTGTAAGTTTTCTTTGTCTTCACCAAGTCAGCCTCCAAAACTCCAATCCTGTCAGAAAGAGTTGTAACTAAATTCATCAATTCTTGAAGTTTCAAACTACCCTCATCACTTCCATATGAGTGAACAACATGGAGTAAGAGTTCGATCGCATCACCAAGCGCGGTGATCTCGGACACGCAAGGTGCGTCTCTGTTAATCCTCCCCAGGAGTTGTGATGCGTTCGGCTCAGATCGTCTCGCCATAATAGAACACCCCATCCTATAAACTATTCTTTATAAATCCCCCCCCCACTCCAACAACCCCACCCCCCCCCCACCAACCAGAGAGAGACAGAGGCCCCCTACCCGAGCACCTCGCCCCTCTTTTAGCGAGCGCAGCCCCCCCGCTCGGCCTGCCAGGCGGTTTGAGCTTGCATTTATTTGCAGTACGGTTGGTGATGGTTGAGTGGGTGATGGTTGAGTAGGTGATGGTTGAGTGGGTGATGGTGTATGAGCAAGGGTAGGTTCAGTAGGACTGTGTGAAGGTTTGTGTGGAAGGTGTAAGGGTAAGGGGAACGGTGAAAGATGTGATTTTGGAAGGTGAATGTTGGAAAGCGGTGAGTGGAGGGTTGCGTAGGGGGAGGGTGCAGGAACAGCTAACATAGTGGGGAATAGAGCAACCTCCTGGCCTGAATCCCTTGGTAGGCCTCTTCATATTGCTAAACACCTTCATGGTTAGAAGAGGGAACATGATAGGTTCTAGTATGTTGTCGAAACTGGTGTTATCTACATATCTAGGCATATCTGTATAAACCTAGGGTACATCAAAAACTTTATGGGGGGGGACTATAGAGATATTAGACACCATGATGCTCAAAATTCGCATCCTAGAAAAATTTAAACTTCCTTTTTGGTGGCAAGGCTTATAACAGCAGCTGCAATATTATACTAAATGACTCCCAAGCAGTCTTCTTTGGGCTTAAGCAATGGAGAATATTATGAATAAGAAACCTCCATTGAGGTGCAAAAACACCTTTTTGAAAGGTTAACTTATCTGAGTCAGTGTGATAGCCCATAAGCGCCAATTGCTCAAAGATCTCTGTAGTTGGAATAGAAGTAACACCATCTTGATCAGCCAACTTGAGATGTCGCCGTAAAGAACCTTCAGTGATAGACAATGAGTGACCATCAATAGTAGCATTGATCTTGCCTTCTCCATTATCATCAGTAGATGCCTTAGCAGACCTCCAAAATTGTTTGATAAAGGAGACACAAACAAATTTGCCATGAATAAAAGTGTGAGTAATCGTGTGGGATATGATCGTTTATGAAAGAATGAATGCTGGAGAAAGTTAATTGAGATTATATAGAGAAAACATAGAGATATGGTTTGACCGACTTAAAGAAATTGGGTTTATCGTGATTAAATCAAATGTATATATAGAAAGATCACGAAAGTCCAATTAGTCAAACCCTATATCATAGGTATTTGGCGAAAATATATCAATGTCTCTATTAATTAATGAAAAATTCTGTTAGGGCTCAAACAGTACTAACGGTCATCCAGCAGTACCAAATTTGGCCTAGTAGTACTAAAATAAGCCTAGCACTATTAACTTCTCCACCAAAAGCAGTATAAAATCCAAACTTGTGTATCATTCAAAAAAATAGCTTCACATAATCTCTCTTTTTGTTTTTAAGCTCACATTTTATCTCTCAATTCTTTTAACTCACTTTGCACTCTGTCTGTTTTTCACACATCTCTCTTTCTGTTTTTAAGCTCACCAACTCTCTCTATTCTTTTGACTCACTTTGCACTCTGTCTGTTTTTCACACATCTCTCTTTCTGTTTTTAAGCTCACCAATTCTCTCTATTCTTTTAGCTCACAAATTCACACAAAGTATAGTTTTTGGCAAACTACCAGCCATTAACGGATTTGAGTAGTCTTTACCAATAGCCGTTTGCTTTGGACTAGCCAATGCTTCATTGTAAAAACATGGTGCATTGATGACCATATAGTTTTGAGTAAACTATCAACTATCAACGGATTTGAGAAGTCTTTACCAGTAGCCGTTTGCTCTGGACTAGTCAATTCTTGATGTCTATAAGACATGGTGAACTGATGACCATTTGTTGTGTGGTATTAAAACCAACACTTTTAAGAACAAACAACATTCCTCCCCTCAAATAATGAATCATTGAGTAACCAATTTCACACTTCATTGCTTAGTTTTATCCTGAAAGAGTTAGCTCAAAACCAAGAAAAACATAATCTAACCATTTTTCTTGTTTAGCAGTATTAAATGTTACTAACAGGATTAACAGTGAGACATAGAAATAACTAGCAGTACTAACTATAAGTAACAGTTTTGTCAAACAGTCTTAAATATAACTAGCAGTACTAATTATAACTAGCAGTGTTAATTTACAAAGACTTAACCCATTACTGAACTTTTAACAAACTTTACAAACAAACAAAGATATGGGCATTAGAGATTTAGCATTCCAATACGTGAGACTTAAATACTGAAATCATACCAGCATCAAAACCCTTTTGTAAGAAATCTTTCTACATTATTTCAGTGCAATCTTACCTTATCCATTTGAATCAACTTGTTAGCATTTGCAGTCTCTTATAAAATGAAGCCTAATCTCTATATGTTTTGTTATAGAATGTTGAATAGGATTTCTATATACAGAAGTACTATATTGTCAATATAGTATATACGATTATTCATGAAATTGTACCCATAGTCCAGCAGTTGGTTTTGTATCCAAAGAACCTGTCCACAGCAACTTGCAGCAGCCACATATTCAGCCTCAGTTGTAGAAGTGGCAACTACAGTTTGTTTCTTGCATTGCCAAGAGATCAGCCTATTTTCCAAAAACTAATAACCTCCAGTGGTTGACTTCCAACTTGTGAGCACCAGCATAGTCACTTTCATTGTAAGCATCAAATACCATGGAGAATCCTCAGAATACCAAAGTACCCTAAAAGATGGTTTTCTTTAAGGAATCTAAAGATTCTATAAACATATTAAGAGTATGGGAATTTCTTTGGAGAAACATGAAACCTTGCACATGCACAAACTGCAAACATGATATCTAGCCTGGATGCTGTAAGGTACATCAAAGATCCTATCATAGATCTATAAAGATGTTCATCAACATCAACATCATCTCCATCTTGAACCAAAGGCTTTTCCAAATCTGTTGAAGTAGAGGCAGACTTCACATCTGTGTAGTTAAACTTTCTCAAAATCTCATTTACATTGTATATCTGACTGATAAAAATGCTTTTCTTTTTCTGTATGGATCTGTAACCCAAAAAGAAGTAGGGGAAGTTTTCTCCCATAAAAGGAACTCATTTGAAACATTATCTTTCATAAGCTTCTAAACTCATCACATAAATCCTTCTTTGTAGATCCAAAGATAATGTCATCCACATATATTTGAACAAGCAAGATATGTCCCTTTTGTCTCTTGATGAATAATGTTTGGTCAATCTTTCCTCTTTGAAAACCATTGCACAAAAGATAATTGGCCAAAGTGTCATACCAAGCTCTTGGTGCTTGATGCAGGCCATATAATGCTTTCACTACCTTATAGACTTTATCAGGATGGTCAGGATCTTCAAAACCTGGAGGTTGACATACGGGCGTTGGGGGTTGGTGTTTAGGTCATATACCTCCTCTCATCTGACCATACAGAAAAGCACTTTTTATACATCCATTTGGTAGAGCCATAAATCCAATGTTAGAGATTCATAAGCTAGGAACATTCTAATGCCTCAATTCTAGCCACAGTGACAAAGACTTCATCATTAGTCCTATGCCCTCTTCTTGAGTATGGTCCTTGAGCAACAAGTTCGTGCTTCTTTCCTGATGACAATCCCCTTTCATCTTCCTTGTTTCTTAAACCCACTTTGTACCAATTGCTCTATATGACCTTTAGGTAAATCCACAAGAATCCAGACCTTTTGCAGTTTGAACTGTAGGAGTTCCTCCTGCATTGCTTCTACCCATGCTGGATCACTAAGAGCTTTAGAAACTCTTTTTGGTTCTTCCTGAGAGAGGAAACAAGCAAAAAGACATGTATGAAGATCCTGATGAGTCTTCCCTTCATATATAGCACTAAGAAATCCTTGTTCAGAGTAAGAAGTTTTCATTCTTCTTGTTTGAACAGATGACTGCACATCACCAATCACATGTTCAATTGGGTGATCTTTGTGAATTCTTGTGTGAGGAGTGGTAGGTACTGCATAAGATTGTGGAATGTTCCCCAATTCAATTTCTTGGTCCTCCACTTGTGTGTCTTCAGATGCATGACTAGGTCCTACCAAGTCTTCAGGAGTAGCAGTATTAACTTCAGGTACATAGTACAACTATCTCTACTACCAAGTATAATTTTCTGGTCTTGGCAAGTATTAACTTGTTGAACTGCAGTAACCATTAACCTTAGACTGCTATCATCATGAAGACTTTTCGTAGCATCATCTTATCTGTACCCAACTTTATCTATATTTGAGTATCAGCAACATATCATGGTGCATCATTACCAAAAAATGAAGCATCTTCCAAATAAGCATTAACAATGCAATCTGATTATCTTGATCTTGTTGAGATATATGAACTACACTCAGAAACTCCTTGTATACCTGCAAAGTCATTAGAAAATGTTCCTGCAAACACTGGTACATAATTCATTGATCGGCTTAGAGAATCAATATCAAACAGCAAGTTCTCCTGAACTTTTCTGGTTCTAGTGTTGTATACCCTAAAAGCTTTACTACTTAAGGAATATCCAATAAAGAAACCTTCATCACCCTTTCCATCAAACTTGCCTAAATTATCTAAGGTATTGAGAATAGTAACATGACATCTAAATAGTTCATGAATTCCTATAGCTGGTTTAAAACCTCCTAAAGAGTTCATAAAGGAGTTCTTGTAATGAGCTTGACTATTAAACCCCTATTCTGTACATAGCAAGCAGTAGAAACTGCTTCTGCCCAAAATGTGGTAGGTAACTTAGAGTCAGCTAACATTGTTCTAGCAGCCTCAATGAGTGTCCTATTCTTCCTTTCAGCTACACCATTTTGCTGAGGAGTCCTAGCTACACTATATTCTCTTTAATACCTTTTTCCCTACAGAATCCTCCTTACTTTGTTTTAAGAACTTTGTCCCATTATCACCTTCTTATTATTTTTACTTTCTTTATCCACTAGGTTTTTCAACTTCTTTGATATAAAATTTAAGATCAACACTTGTTTCATCCTTATTTGTTAAAAAGAAAACCTCATGAAAATCTACTATAATCATCAGTTACTCCTAAGTCATAACTTTTTATATAGCATAAGACTACTAACCAAAATTGGACCAAAGAGATCCATATGCAACATAAACAATGGCTTAGTAATGGGATTAAAGGCCTTGGTCTTACAAGAGGCTCTGTGTTGCTTGCCTTTAAGACAGGCAACACATGTTTTGTCATTCTCAAATCTTTTTAAGGGCATATCTCTTACAAGATTTTCTTTGACAAGTTTATTAATATTCTTAAAATTTATATGACCAAGCCTTCTATGCCATAGCATTGATTCTTCAGATGTAGCCTTTGCAACTAGACAAGTTAAACTATCTTTAGGAACTATGTTTTTCATATCAAAACTGTACATGTTATCCTAACCTAGTAATTTAAGAAGTATACCTGATTTTCAATCAGGCAACTTAAAATTAAGCGGGGGGGGATGGGAGATAGGACAAGACATTCAAGTCATAAAAAAACATAGTCTCTTTTTGTCACACATTTGTAAGATACTAGAAACGGTTGAACTTTAACTCTTAGACAAATATACATCTCAAAATCAAGATTATATCATTTTTAATAGTACCTTTGGCCAGTAAATCTGCCTCCATATGCACCTCCTCTAAAAGTAACAAACCTCCAACAAAGGCTTAAATCTGAAAGATGGGCTAATGTTTTCCAGCCAAGTCCTTGAGCATACCACCATCAACAACCCGTAATCAGTTAGTTGTGCATTGCACTGGCACAAAAAAAAACTATGACGTTAGTTTTCTTTGGGACCCAAGCCATTACTGACTTGGATCTGCCTTGTGCATCAATGTAATTATATTTGTTGAAAACCGGTGATGCACCATTGTGGTTTATGGTCTCCAAACCCAAAATGCTGAGGGATTAACAATCATAAATCACCTGCCCTGACATATTAAACAGTGTGATCAAATAGGCCCTACCAGTATTAAACCTTGGATTAAAACACCTTTTTGTTAATGCTGATCTCTTATAAAAGGGCCTGTGAACAGTTGATTATGCTTGATTTTGAAAATATGTCCTTGGTCTAGCACAATGAGTTATTGATTTGGGGTGAGCAGTATAAAAAGGCCTGCAGTAATTAAAGCCCTTAGCAATACTAAAGGTCTACCGTGTTAACAGACTAACAGTATATCAAATAGGCCTTACAGTATTAAAAGATTTTAGGCCAGTCTTCATTAAAACTGCTCATGGAGCCATATGTTTGTGTGCACTGGGATGAGAGGTTCGAGAATAGTAGTCATTATCTTCTTTGTTATAATTATTTCCACTTACTATTCCTTTCCTTTGTTGGTTAGGACAGCTGTATTGAATGTGATCAAAACTTCCACAGATAAAACATGCTTTGCTATTAAAGACAAAGTTACATCCTAACTGATTAAATTTTTAAGCATTCCAGTTCCTTTGGTTTCCCCTAGGTCTTTGTGACCTGTACATCTCAGCATATCTTACTGGCTTCCTAACTAGTTTTTTCTATTTTAGCAGCAGTAGGAATAACAGTCTTCTTCTTTACCACAACAATAGTCTCAACTTCATCCTTATCATCTGACACCCAATCCTCAATAATTAGAGCATCATTATTCTTCCTAACTGGTTTTTCTATTTTATTGACAGACTCTACATGATTAGCAGGATAGAAAAACTTTTCTTTCCAATCTTTGTCAACCTTAAGTGGAGACTCAACTGAGATAGTTACAGTATTAGTCATTTGATGTTGTTCCAAAGAGTCATCAGTATTCTCCTTAGAATTATCTTACTCTTTATCACAACCAGTGGCAGGCTTTAAACTAGAATCCCTAGGACCATACTCATTAAACTCAGGTTCTTTGAATTCTTCAAGTCCTGAATAAGATAAGTCTAAAGGTGTTGGTTTATTAAGAATCAAAGGATGAGGTGAGGGGACATCATTATAACCTACTCCTTTCCTTACTTTTTGCCATAACATTTCATTTAATCTTTAGCATATTTATCAAACTTTGTCAATCAAAAATCAAAACCCCTCCTTTTCTTGGTTAACCTTTTCAAGCTCAAGTCCTAAGTAATCCCTAACTGATATTCTTTAAAAACCTACACGTACTTTTTAGTAAATCAAATCCATCAAAGAAACGAACTTCATGTTCTCTTATTTAACAATTTGATCTTCTAAAGTTGCTAAACCTCTTTTGTATGTAGCTGCTTTAAAACCAGTATCACTTAATTTAACAAGCAAATCATCATACTGTTTCTTTAGAGCTCCATAGTTTTTCAAATAATTTTTTGAACAAGATTTATCATTATTTACCTCAGAATCTGAGAATGCTATGAGAGCCATGTTTTCCTTAATCCGTCCTCTGCCAATGTCACTCCAATCAAATCCACACCATCCAATAGCACGCAATGCCTTTTCAGAGCTCTTCAATCTTTATTGCCTTGTTGAGCTACCTGATTCAAATTTCTGTTGTCTTTACTCCCTAGGTGCTCTCATCCCTGGCAAAATGTCCAATTTATGGGGCAGTTGAAACATCTATCCTACCTTATTTATCATTACCCAGCAGTATTGCTTCCATCAATGATGATTTTTTCTTCTATTTCTCTGATAGAACATTCTTGCCCTTATGCTTAGTAATGCCAAAATATCCACTTTAAAATCCATTTTCTAACCAAATCTCATCAGAAGATGCACCAAAGGTCTTCATGAACAAGTTTAGAGACCCTTTGAGTTGATGGATAGAAAGTCATATACTGAGCATCACTAAAGCTAGCAGTACAAATTTTCAGTACTGACAATAATAAACCTTTGTGTAGCAGTACTAAACTTCAATGTTAACAATAATTAATATATTAGTTACTAGCTTGCAACCTGAAGTATTTACAAATGCAAAGTTTTTATCATCATTGCTTAAGTTTAAATTTAACCAAGATGATTGCACAACAATTTCTTAACCTTCAGTTCAACAATTTAAATGTTTGTACAAATCATCCAAACCCATAGATCAAAATCAGGTTTGTTCATCAAACTCCACAGTGTATCCCATTCATAAGGTAAGTCACCTTAAAAATTTTACATTTATTTCTTCTGAGGAGTAACCACAACTAACACCCAAATATACCTATCGACTTAACAAGCCTTTGAAGCCCTGGTAAAGATAGAATCAAGTGGATACTGAGCTTGAAGAACTAAGTTTTCATACGTTGTTTTCAACAGAAGCCTTCTTGTCTTCTTTGTTTGCTCTTCATTGCCTCCAAAATGAGCTTTAATTGCAGCAAACAAACATGATTGAGCCATCAACATACAAGACCTAGCCGATAGTAAGTTGATGTTTTCATTTGGCAGTGCCTATAAGCAGTACTCCTCTTTCCCTTGTACATCATTCTTTTTACATGTCTTTTCTTCATTAGTAGTAGGTGAAGTCATCTTTGTTGTTGTTGATGTACCAGTTTCTTCTGGTGGTGTTGTTACAGGAATAGGAACCTATGAATTCCCATTCTCTTTGACTTCCCATAGAGCATAATCCTGAATACGAAAATACTGTTTAATCCTGATCTCCCACATCTCATACTCCCCGAGTTTGAGCATAGGACGCTTAGCCAAAGCATTGTTCTATGTATTCTCAAACTCTATTACTTCTAGATCAAAGTTTCTCAAAGCACAGGCTCTGATACCACTTGTTGATCCCAATCCTAGATCAATTTTTTACCTTGTAAAGAGTATGTTACCTTGGATAAATCCAAAATAACAATGGTTAAGAACTTTGTTTGTATATCTAAAGTGGTATGCGGAATCTACTACTTCAATATACTCCTAGAAGTAATAAACAATGGAACATTACCAACAATGAACAATGAATAAATAACAAAACTGCTTCAATATTATTAAATCAATAATACGAGTACTCTTTCTTAGTAACAAATAAGGGGTTTACAACCTTGGAAGCTATAACGTCTTATCTCAATATGTCTATCTCTCTCTTAAGTATATCTAAAACCTTAACCTAGGATCTCCTTTTATACACCACAAGGAGTCATTTACAAGATAACTATCAAACTTTTAGGGTCAATTAAAATTATAATCATATACGAATCTTCCTAAAATATATAAGATATACATTCCATATTTATCTCTTTCCATCCTTATCTCCAAGTCAGCAGCATTAACCATCAGCAGTATAACACATTTCTCTACAGTATTAACTAACACTAGCAGTACTAAGTTTGTACTGGCAGTACTAACTCCATTAGTACTGTTAGTTATACCTTGGCAGTATTAACTCTTGATGAAGATTTATTCAGAACATCAATTATACCATTTTCAACCTGTTCCTTTATGAAGTGATACCGAGTATGGATGTGCTTGGTACGGGAGTGCTGCACGAGGTTGCATGATATTGCTATGGCTGACTGAGAGTCGCAATACAGCGGTATTTTGTTGTAGTTAAAGCCATAATCTTGAAGCTGTGTTCGCATCCACATTACTTGAGCACAACTTGCAGATAATGCCGCGTATTTCAGCCTCTGTGGATTGAACATTTAGTACAGTCCATGCTTCTTTGACAAATCCAGCTACTAGCTTATCACTAGGAACTATGGTTCCTCCCCAGAATTCCTTTTGGCGAGTATCAACGCAACGCGCATGATCGGGCGTCTTAAAAAGATGTTAGTTTCAAAGCCAGAACCCTTCAATACCAGATGTCCCAAGTTAAAAGTAACCTTTTAAGTATAGAAAGATCCTTTTAACGCTCTTAGAGGTGTTTTTAAGTCAGTCTAGCTTGGACAACTTGCAAAATAACATACATCATGCACTATATCTGGTCCTAATCAGTATGTCAGATACAATGAGTGACCCGATTTTTGCTACGGTAGTTAGTTTGGTCTATACGATTCACCACTCAAGTCAGCATCAAATTAGTTTCAAAGCCATTAGTGGTACAATGCTTTGTCCTTTTTCCATACCATGTTTTTTTTCAAATTTCTAAGATATTGGCCTGAATGATAAAAAATACCCGCGTGGGGATTGTGGGATCTGATGTCCTAAAAAGAATTTTTAATTTCCCCCTATTAAGGATTTCTCAATCTACCGTGCATTAATTTTTCTAAACATTTGAAAATTTAGGGATTGTGGAATCACCCCCAAAAAATAATGTTCATCAACGTAAAATCTACACAAGTAGAATGTCCTCATCCCGTAATTTTATATCGTGAATAGGTCGGGTCAATATACGCTTTAGATAAAACCGTATAGAAACAGGAATTTTAGAGAGTTCATCATACCAGCTCTCGTAGCTTTGTTTCAATCTATATAGAGCTAATCCTTAGACTTTAAAAACTTTGTCTGTATGATCAGGGTTAACTTAATTCGTCTTGTGTGGCAACATAAAAGCCTCCTCCTTCAATCGACCAATAAGAAATGCCGTTTTTCCACGTCCATGCTGATAAAATTGGAAGACTGTGTGCAGCATAAGAAGACAAAAATCCTGATAGCACCCTCCAACGAGCTACTAGAGCAAAATGAATCTTCAAAATCAATAACCCTCTTCCTGAGCATAACCCTTTGCTACAAGTCATGCTTTGTTACAATTACAGTTTTTGACTTCATCCTTTTTGTTTTTCCAAACCACTTTAGCTTGATTACTTCTTGCCAAAAGGTATCAACGAGTTTCCTAGACTTGTAGTCTGTCAAACAGATGAAGTTCTTCCTGCAATGTCTCTATCCTGCAGAATCAGCATATGAGCTTCCTTAATGTTTTTTTCGGTTTCAACAATACTCACGGAGTGGCGAACTATACACATTTCATGATCTGTTTGCAAGTTGCCGTCTTTTTGCACTGGAATTAAATGGATTGCCACGAACTTGAGTAACAGGGTGATCTTTTGTCCATCATTAATTTGGAATCTTGAGATGATGAAGTTAAGCATCGTTTTAAATAATAGAATGATATGCACAGTTGAATTACCAATATTGCGTGAGGAAGAGACTCAGCATCTTCATGTACCGTGTGTACAGAAAGGATTGGTAAATTATGCTTGAATTATCGTTGTTTTCCTCAGCATGTACCATCATGTAGGAGTTGATGGTTACTGATTGTATTGGTGAATATTCGTTGAAGGGTGTGTGGTGGGGTCTTGTGGACAGAATTAACGTGAGAAGAGACTGTTGACACAGAATACCATCATTTAAAAAATTTTCATCATACATAGGACCGAAAAGAAATCCAACTCCTGTTTGTGATGGAACTGTTGTATCTGCTGAAGAAGAAACATTTTGTAGTTCTGTGCGAGGGCTCAGGGTTGTCATAATCTGACGCCGTTTTGTCGTGGGGGAAAACGAAGTCCTGAATGTCATTAGCAACAGACGATGTCTCTGACATCTCTTTGATCTCATAAAAACCGAGATGGAAGGATTCACTATGGAACCTATTGTACTCGTATTGAGACACGATATCCATTGACTGGATGTGTAAGTATCCCACCAAAATGCACGGATCCCCTTTTTCTTTCATATTATCTAAATTTCACCATCTCTTGTTAGGTAACAAGTACAACCAAAGATGTGAAGGTGTTTAATTAAAGGTTTCCTGTCATTAATGATGTGATATGCTGTTTTCTCCATGAGTTGGGAACGATGAGTTGTATCGTTATGATTATAGCATGAGCGGTTGCAAATGCTTCCAAGCCCAAAAAATAAAGGACGTTTAAATGCCGAGAGCATCAATTCGAGAAGCCTTAACAAGTGCGTTTTCGTATTTCGACAACGCCGATCTGTCAGGTGCTTCGAGAGTAAAAGTTAAATGCTCAATTTCCTTATTCTTTAAAGAATGTATTAAGTGGTCCTTTGAATAAGACTCAGTGCCTCTGTCAGTGCGAACAAAAATTACTGGGGCTTGAAGATTTCTTTGGATCATCATGAGAAAATCTTTTAAAACTTCTGGTGTTTCATCCTTGAATGTAGAAAATAGTCCAAGTGTACTGGAGTAAGTGTCATACGATTACCAAATATATTTCTTCCCATTTATGCATTCAACCCACATTGTTTAGGATATGAAAAAGACTCGGTACGCCCCGTGTATTCGTCTAGTATAGCATATGAGCTCGTAGTTTAGAAGTAAGCGTAGGTATCGGTAGTGGGCCTGGGGTCTTTACCCAAGTGTAATCCTATTACCAAGCCCATAATTTGCTCACAAACACTTATAATAGAAGGCCCCATCCCACCCATGAGAAGGGGAAGTTGTTCATTCATTCTAATACATACACTGTGCACATTCAACTCTCTAGAAAGACACTTTCTCTCCTCTAAAGATTAATTAGCCAACCCCAATTCAAAGCTATTATTACTTAGTGTTATTATATCATGTATACTACAATGGAATCAAGAGCACATGGGATGATTATCTAGGATTGGTGTGTGCGTTTCCTTGGTTAGTTTAGATCAAAAGTTGGATTTTAGAAGGTTTATGGTTTATTCTTGACCACTCACTCTTTGATTCACATGTTTTTGTGATGTTAAAGTTTAGAGTTTTTTATAGTTGTTATATACGTTCAAGGACCAATTTGAGCAAAAGAACCCAAGTGAAAAACAGTTCAAAGGGTGATTTTTAAGGGTTTTTAGGTGAAAAAGTTCGTATCTTCGTCGTTGCGTTTTGACCTTCTGTGACATTCTTGGTTGCGTTTTGGGTGAAGGAAGCATATTGCGTTTTGATCATTGCGTTTTGACCTAGAGGTTGCGTTTTGATCGTTGCGTTTTGATCATTGCGTTTTGACCTAGAGGTTGCGTTTTGGTCGTTGCGTTTTGACTACAGGTTGCGTTTTGAAGACTTTTGACTACAGGTTGCGTTTTGAAGACTTTTGGTACGTTTTGAAGACTTTTGTTGCGTTTTGACTAGGGGATACTCTGCCCAATTTTTTAATTGGTTGCGTTTTGATCAAATCGCAACGTTGCGTTTTGATAAAACCTTAAGAGTCTCCATTGCGTTTTGACTCGAGACTCTTCATTGCGTTTTGATAATTTTTCATTGCGTTTTGATAACTCTTCATTGCGTTTTGATAATTCTTCATTGCGTTTTGACCCTAAACTTCACTGCCTTTTGACAAAACTTCAATCAACATTAAGTTAACGTTAACTCAACCAAACCAAATCTCAATCAAACAACATATCACCTAATCCATCAAACAATCATCACTTTTAACATACAATCACTAATCATTGATCGATCAACTTAATCATATCACAAGTAATCATTATGGCTAATCTTTCAGAGGACATCCAATGTGCCGGTTCCGATACCCGACCACCGATGCTTGATAAGGCTGACTTTGCTTCATGGCAACAACGTATAAGATTATACTGTCGGGGTAAGGATAATGGGGTGAACATTTTAAAGTCAATTGATGAAGGACCCATTTTAGTGGGGACCACGAGGAATCATTGCTGAAGGAACAGAAGGTCCAATCAATCTAGGTCCTGAACGACCTCGAGTTTATTCGGAGCTGTCACAGGATGAGAAGGATAGGTACAATGCAGACATCCGGGCAACAAACATCATACTTCAAGGTCTACCAAAAGATATCTATTCACCATCAATCAAACAACTGATGGCAAGGACATATGGGACAACGAGGAAGATGCTTTAGGACATAGATCGGAAATTGACAAAGAGGACCGTGAATCACAACATATTGATGACTTTGAACACTTTCGTCAGAACAAAGGCGAAACCCATTCACAAGTATTATGTCCGGTTTGCCGAATCTCATCAATGACAGATGCGTGAACAATCAAGATGACAGTGACAAAAAATACAGTTGAACTCAAAGTTCGTGAATAACATGCTGCCTGAATGGGGTAGATTTGTTACTGCTGTGAAACTTAACAAAGGCTTGAAGGATTCAAACTTTGATCAGCTATATTCTTACTTGAAGCAACACGAGACACATGCCAATGAGAATAAGATGATGTTGGAATGTCTCACACAAACAAATAGTTTGATCCTCGTTGCCATGATGTCAAATGTTTCCCCTTAACTGTATCATTCTCAGTCATCAACAAATCCACCTACCACACATCATCAACCACAGTCTGCTGACTCCTCACAATCTGAGTTGGGACTTTCTCCTACTGACAACCTAATCGAAAACTTAACCAACACACTTGCCTTACTCACCTAGTCATACAAAACCTTTCTTCCTCAAACAAACAATCAACTCAGAACCTCATCAAACCCAAGGAATCAGGCTACTGTAACAAGATGCAGGGTTGTGGTTTCAGAATGTTTCAGGGTCGACAGAACAGAGGATAGTAATAATGCACGGGGTGCTGGGGCAGTTGGTTATGAAAGAGTACAAACATAGGGGGATGCCAAACCGGGTCAAGCCTAGACAGGTTAAAGGTGCTACAACTGCAACGGGGTGGGTCACATAGCGAGGAACAGCACTCAACCCAAAAGCACCACAAAAACTCCGAGAACTTCAAATACAAGATGTAGCGATAGCAAGCTCAAGAGAATGGGGTAGTCTTGGATAAGAGCAGTTAATGTTCTACTGTGAACAGTATAATGCTTTTTGATAAAGATGTGGATGAGCAACCTGTTCAAGACTTAGCTCTCAATGTGGATAATGTGTTTCAAGCTGATGACTGTGATGCGTATGATTCTGATGTTGATGATGCTCCCACGGCACAAACTTTGTTCATGGCTAATCTATCATCTGCAGATCCAGTTTATGATGAAGTCGGTCCGTCTTATGATTCGAACGTCTTAATCTAGGAAACAAAATCATGATCACTGATCATAGATGGCTGTTTGGTGTATCTTCATTACTAACACGAGATGCAATACGATGTACAACCATAACCACGTGTTGACTATCACATGCTGATTATATGAGTGATAGTATATGACACTTAATGATCAAAAGTAAAGGACAACGCAGGTACCCGGATGTACGAAAAAATGCATCTATGGTCCAAATGATCATATGGGATGATAGATAATGACTTGCAGAATCTATGTCCCATCTGTCTCCTCATACACCCAGGAATACAGTAGTTAATAATTTGTTAAATGCTGAACTTGCAACATATAAGGAACAAGTGGAACTGTATGAAAGACGGGCCATGTTTGAATTAACTGAACGGGAACAAAAGATTGATGAGCAACTAAGATAGTTATTTGTGACCGAATTCTTAAGGAAGAGATTTGAAAAAGGAACATCATTCTAATAAAATGCAACTTGTCATCTACCATCCAACATAACAAGTTAATGGTATATGAAGTTACATCTTTGAAAAAGGATTTTTAATCCAGAAAGAAAATAATACCTTGAAGAATGTTATTGGACTTAAAGACTTTACAAGCAAAGCGTCGAGGATAAACCTATTCACACAGGTCTAGTCTATTCAAACAGATCACATGATGTGTAAACCTGGTCCTTATTATGGTGAAAGTTAATAAGAGCCATTGGCTACAATACCCCCTATGTCCAACATCGTGCCAAGGCAAGATCAGCCTGCCTATATAGTGTCATGTAATTGTCAGACGCCAAACTCAAGCACCGGCCAATAGTACTAAGACTGTTAGAAACCCATAACAAGCTAAATTTTTTAGAAAGAAGGCATGAAAAAATGAAAGCTAACAATGTGTGGAACAACAATGTCAATATCACAAGCCGCCTAATTACTCGAAAGAAGTGAATTAATTTAGCGACCTTTACACCACAGAAACAGACTGACCCGGAACAATTATTTTGTCCCAAGATAATTGGTATAAAATGAAAGCTGAAGCTCTCAAAGAGCAGAACAACGCAGACGCCCGACAAAGCAAATTAACTGTGTATCCTCCAAATACACCTTCAACGCTTGACCCCAAGATACTTCCAACCAAAAGTACCAAGTGAAAATTAAACATTTTTTTAGACACTAGACAACTTTTTTCAGAATTAGAGAAAATATGTAAAAAGAGAATTACACCAACGGATCACTGAAGGGAAAGGGGTTTTTTGAACCAAACCAAGACATGTTACCAGGTACTCAGATGTCAACCATTTTACAAAACTCTTCAATAACATAGTTTGAGGTGCATTCAAAAAGCTCTAACAAAAGAAGTTAAAGAAATGAGTGATGCCTTTGATGAGATTTGAAAGATGAACTATACCAAAGATGTTGATCATAGAAACATGATGCATTGCACAGAAAAACCTTCTACACTGAACATGATAATTAAATTGCTGATTGCTTGTTTAAAGAAGTGTTTTATGTTGCATCGAATTCTGAGCTAATGTATTCAAATTCATTGAAGATGCAAAGGCTCATCATGTGTCCAAACCCGTTGTCTGGAACCTGACGTCAGTAGCTTTTCTAATTTACGTGATGATGTCCGTAAGGATAATTATAATGATCTTTTAAACCGGTTGTCCAATCTTGAGGCAAATCACCTAAACTTACAGTTAAAGTATCAAAACCTTAAAGATAGTTTTCAGAATAAACCGTCTTCATCCGTTAATGAACTCTGATATTTAACTCCGTTTTGTGATCGGTCCAAATGAAAGCAACACTTCAAGGAAAAGATAACGCATCCAGAAGCTGAAAATGGAAATCTCTCAATGTCGTAGGGAGACCCGTAGTGAACAATACCGAACACCATGATCATAGGGCCCGAGACTTCCAGATCTCACAATTAACTGAAAAGGTTAATGGTCTTCAAGAACAAAATGAGCTTTTTAGGGCAGAAAATGCAAAGATTAAGCAACATTACAAAGAACTGTATGATTCGATCAAGATTACGCGTGCTAAGCATACAGAACAGACCACTGCCCTTAAAAATGAAAATGAGAATCTAAAAGTCCAACTACATAATACGGTCTCATGTGTCACTACAAATCAGTGTTAAAACCAAACTTACTTTGCTCTAGAAAGTATGCTATAGTTTCTAACCTATTCCCCCTCGCAATAGGAACAATAGGGAAGTTCATCTAGTTTATCTTAGGCATCTTAAGGAAAGTGTAGATACACTTCGCGAAATAGTGGAAGAAGCCAAAGTTGAAAGACCTTTAGATAGATCACTCGCATTTGCCTGCCGTTACACTAAGCATTCTCAGGAACTCTTAGAATATATGTTTGGCACCTGTCCAAAGGTCTTCCATCAACAAGATAAGAAGCATGCACACACCCCTAGGAAAAAGCAAGTTACCTTTGAGGACCAAATTGCAACATCAAGTAGCAATACACACAAACATGTAGAGCCAATGCACACTCCAGAAGTCACTGTCCCTGTTGCTCCTTCTACATAGTAACCAGTTGCACGATGCTAAGCGGATCACAGCCTAGGAGCATTCTCAAGAACCATAGGAACCGCCAGCTAAACGTGACAGCTTGAAGAAAGTTAGAAGACCACCGAGGACAATTAATTCCAGTTTGAAAAACCACAATCGTGTGTTGATTCTAGTATTAGCTCTAAGCATACTAAAATTAATTCGAATCTCATATCAGTGGCCAAACTTGTACCAAATGTTTATTTTCAGCAAATCATGATGTGTGTGTTGTTACTTATTTGCACTCTGTGAATGCATCCCCCAATGTTAAAAATGCTTTCGTCATGTTTTAAGCAAGTTTGGAACCTAAGCAACTACACAAGTAGGGAAACCTAAACATATCAAACAAGTTAAGGAAACCAAAACAAATTTGGTAAACCACATTACAGGAATGTCAGTATCCTTTAACTATGGTTTAAAAAAAACCAACACATAAACTTACAGGAAGAACATTCACCCTAAATGATCAGTACCCTTAACTTAGGTACACTAACTTACAGGAATGTCAGCCATTGCTTGTGCTAACCAACAGGAACCCAACCAAAATTGGGGATCTAATTTTCCAAACTCTCCATCTACGTCTGTTTTCAAATGCCATGGTCCGAACAAACCGCCTTTGGTATTTGGACTCAGGCTGCACAAAACATATGATGAGGGAATCGCTCACTCATGCATTTCGTAAAAAAGTTTGATCGTGGAACTGTTTAGATTCGGAATGATCACTTTGTTTTGTTTGGTGGTAATATGGGTTAATGATATTATGTCATGGTAAAAGTGTAATCTCCAGGGTATACTACGTGGAAGGACTGGGGCATAATTTGTTTTCTGTCGGTCAATTTTGTGATTCAAATTTGGAAGTTGCCTTCAGAAAGCATTCTTGTTATGTCCATGATACGGATGGTGTTGAATTACTTAAAGGGTCCCGTGGCTGCAATTTATACACTATCTCTGTTGAAGACATGATGAAGTCCTCACCAATTTGCTTGCTATCCAAAGCCTCCAGGAACAAATCATGGTTATGGCATCGGCGTTTAAACCACTTGAACTTCGGGTACGCATCAATGATCTGCAAGAAAAGACCTTGTTCGGGAGGCTTACCTAGAATAAGTTTGAAAAGATCATCTTTGTTCTGCATGTCAATTAGGAAAATAGCAAAAAGCAAACCCACAATAAACCCAAAACTGAAAACACACTCCAATTGGAAGTTTCTAAACACACCCTTCATATGGACTTTATGTGACCGATCGTGTGCAAACAATCAATGGGAAGAAATATATCTTGGTCATCGTCGATGATACTCTCAGTTTACGTTGGTTAAGTTTTTGAGATCAAAGGATGAAACACCTGCAGTTGTCATCAAATTTCTAAAGCAAATTCAAGTCGGCCTCAACAAAATTGTAAGATTCATCCACTCGACAATGGCACAGAATTTGTCAACAAAACTTTGTATGAACCATTATGAAAAAGTTAGGAAATTTTTTTCATCAAAAGAACTTTTCCAATAACTCCACAGCAAGAACGCCCGTTGTCAGAAAGAATGAACCGTACTCTTTGTCGAAGCTGCCTCCGGACAAAGTTTAATTTTTCCAAGGCAACCGTATTTCTTTGGGGCGAAGCTTTAACTACTGCTTTTTACACACAAAACCGATTTTCCCATCTTGGTGCTCTTTGTTACCCAACAAATGACAGTGGAGAATCTTGGGAAACGGCAAACCAAACGTCTGATATTGAATCTTTGATGGTTACGCACCAAACATGAAGGGTTTTCAGAATCTACAACAAACGGACCCTACAAATAAATGGAGACTACTCATGTTACATTTGATGATCTGACTGATGCAAAATGGCTCCTGTACATTCAGTTCAGGACCCGCTTATAACCTGTTGACTCTGACCTATCATTCAGGGCCTCGTACCCAATCCGCTCCCCGCTATAACCAATGCACCTCCCACGAATAAAGAATTGGAGATGTTATTCCAACCCATGTTTGATGAGTATTTTAATCCACCGGGTATCCGTTAGAATCCTATTCCTAATGTAGTTCAAGACTCGGTCATACCTACAGGTCCATCCGTGTCTATTGCTATTGATCTGGACGCACCTTCGGGAAGCCATACTTCATCACCATTGGATCATCATTCATCCTCGGTTCATCATGGGTTAGCAGGTAAGCCATCCGCAGAATTAAATCGATAGCTGCAGATGACCCGAACCATTTGTTAATGTGTTCGCCCCAGACTATAACTCTAAAGCTTCATCATCTAGGGAAATCAACATACCTGAAGCCAGCTAATCCACTCAATATCATGAACATGTCCAGAAATGGACTGACTCTCATCCTCTTGATAACATCATTGGGAATCCCTCAAGACCGGTATCCACTAGGAAACAGCTCTTGCTACGAGATGCCTTGTGGTGCTTCTACAATTCCGCACTGGCCCAAAGTCGAACCGAAAAAACTTCCAAAACTGCAGCTACTAAAGACTGACTAAAGACCTAGCTGGGATTTTTCAAGCCATGCAGGACGAAATCCATGAATTTGATCAACTGGATGTATGGGAATTAGTACCACCTCCAGACAGTGCCATGATTATTGCTCTCAAGTGGATTTATAAGGTGAAGCTTGATGAGTATGGTGATGTGTTGAAAAACAAGGCACATCTTGTCGCAAAAGGATTTCGTCAAGAGGAAGGTCTAGACTTTAAAGAATCCTTCGCCCCGGTTGCTCGTCTTGAAGCAATCAGGATATTCATTGTCAATGCCGCCAGCAAAAACATAACGGTTTATCAAATGGACGTGAAAACTGCATTCTTAAAGCTCAAAGAAGAAGTCTATGTCCACCAACCGGAAGGCTTTGTTGATCCAGACCTTCCACATCATGTCTATCGTCTGAAGAAAGCACTTTACGGGTTAAAACAGGCTCCGGGTGCTATGACACTTTGTCAAGGTTTCTTCTGGCACAAGGATTCTCCTGGGTGTCGTCAGATCCCACCTGTTCAGTCGAAAAAAACAGCTCGAACACACTCTTCATGTTCAAATATATGTTGATGATATCATATTTGCCTCAACCGACCCCAAAGACTGTGACCGTTTTCTAATGAAATGAGTTCTATTTCCACATGTCGATGATGGGTCAATATCATTTTTCTTTAGGGTTACAAAATCTCTCAAAATCCTAGAGGCATTTTCATAAATCAATCTAAGTATGCAAATGAGATTTTAAAGAAATTTGATCTTCATAAAAGTGACCCTGTTGACACTCCTATGGTGGAGCGAACAAAACTGGATGAGGACCTCTCAGGGATCCCCGTTGACCAGACCAAGTATCGCAGTATGATTGGATCCCTGATGTATCTCATGGCCAGTAGACCTGACCTTGTTTTTGCTGTGTGCATGTGTGCTAGATATCAATCTAAGCCCACTAAAGAGCACCTTGAAGCAGTTAAATGGGTCTTTCAGTATCTCCAAGGATCCATAAATATGGGTCTTTGATATCCGAAAAACACCGCCATGGCACTAACAGCATACACAGACGCAGATCATGCAGGTTGTTAAGACACTCGAAGAAGCACATCTGGTGGTGCTCAGTTCCTTGGTGATAATTTAGTTAACTGGTCATCAAAGAAACAAACTAGCACGTCTATCTCGTCTACAGAGGCTGAATACATCGCGATGTCTGGTTATTGTGCCCAAATCCTATGGATGCGGTCTCAATTATCAGATTATGGCTTTGCATACAATCACATCCCTGTGTATTGTGACAACAAGAGTGCCATAGCTCTTTGCTGCAAACAACGTTCATCACTTAGGTCTAAACACTACGACATCCGACTCATTTCATCAAGAGAAACAAGTGGAAAAAAGGGAGTGGTTGGTTGTATTTCGTGGAGGACAAAGTATCAACTGGCGGATATAATTCACTAAGAGGCGTGCCAGAGAACGATTCGAATTCATTCTCCCAAGGCTTGGCATGAAGTGTATGAAGCCGGAGACACTCAAAAGTCTTCAGGATGATCAGGATGTGTAACGGATTGGCTTCAAGTATCCTTTGTATATATGTACATACTTAAACCCAAAAAGAAAAATACAAAAATATAAAACGATCCAAAATCCATAAAAATCAGAAAATAGAAAATTCCAAAAATAGTTTTTCTTCCAGACATGTCTTTCGTTTATCGATAACATTTACGGTCCTAGAAATGTCGTTCAATAATGACACGGGTCTTTAAATGAAGCTCGAACGGAAGTTTAAACCTTTCAAAACATGTCTAAATGGCTTGCAGTTATTTCAGGCTGCAACCCGCTTTTCAAAATGAGGAAAGCACGTCGCCAAAAAGACGGCTGTTCCTAACACCGGGTGATTAAATTCTCCCGGGCATGAATTACTTTATATTCGTGCAACCTCGATCTAATGTACGCTTCAGTGCATTATTTCTTGATTAAGAAGAGAAGTCTTCTTTTATCCTCATAATTTTCCGTCTATGATTCTTCAGAAAATTATTTGGATCTCACGTGGTGGTTTAAAGCGGACTTTTGAAAAGTAATCGGACTTGGTTTTTCATAAATTTGACTCTCAATCAACGACTACAGCTCTTTAAATAGACAACGGGTCATTGATTGAGGGGGAGAGTTTTCAAATTTATGACATCTTTCAGGCATTTTTCGTAACTAACGGGGTTATGGTTTAAGGGGGAGTTAAACTAGTGTTAACTTAAAAAGGTCCAATTGTGTCAATTACATGCATGTCCAGAGTCGTATGTGCTATTTGCTACTTGAATCCTAGGGTCATTAAATGTGAAGGACCAATTGTGTAACTTTCCCGAGTTACTCAATCCATTAGTTGCTTTGTGTCCCTAAATGTTAAAGAAATATGAAAAGTGAGGGACCATTGGTGTAACTTATCTTACATTATAAGAAATAAGAAAGAGAGGGACCATTTATGCCAAATGTGGAAAGTGTAAGTTTTGAACAAAAAGGGGGGTCACTGCGTTTTGACCAAGTCAAACTCACAAAACTTTAGTCAAACCTGTTGCGTTTCTCTCTCAAATCTTCTACCTTTCTCTCTCGTTGCGTTTTGATTGATCTGAGATTTCTAGTGCATTTCTTCGCTTAGATCCTCGTGTGAATACCTCATCGAATCAAGGGTTAGTGTTTTTAATTAGTGGGTTTTACGTTTTCTTATGTGCTAAGAGATTTACCAAGGCCTGAATTGATTCCCCGCCTATTAGATTAGTGTCCATATAACTTTCGAGTAGTGATTGCCATTTTAGAATAAGTTCAGGTTGCGATTTGATAAAAGTTCGTGGTTGCGTTTTGGTGGCTAAACTCATGTTGCGTTTTAGGGTTTTTGTGGTTATATTGATGTTGCGTTTTAGGGTTTTAAGGGCTAAATTCATATTGCGTTTTGGTGGCTAAATTCATGTTGCGTTTTAGGATTTTGTGTTCAAGTTAATGTTGCGTTTTGAGAACTAGCCCAAATTCATGTTGCGTTTTAGGGTTTAGGGCAATATTCAAGTTGCGTTTTGAGAATTAATTATTGATTGCGTTTTGAGAATAAATTCGTGTTGCGTTTTGATAATTAGCTCTTAATTGCGATTTGATAATTAACAATTGATTGCGTTTTGATTATATGATTCAAAGCAGGCTCAAAACGCAACTCGTTGCGTTTTGATTTGAAGAAATTTTAATATTAAAATATAGAACCCCCTATTTCAAAATTTTCTAAAAGGGTTGCGTTTTGACTTGTTTTGAATATTATAATCATTGCGTTTTGAGTGTTGCGTTTTGACTTAGTTGCGTTTTGACTTATGACTTTGTTGCGTTTTGACTAAGCCTGCGTTTTGATATCCTGCGTTTTGAGTATGACTGCGTTTTGAGTATGACTGCGTTTTGAGTATGACTGCGTTTTGAGTATGACTGCGTTTTGACTTGTTGCGTTTTGATTCATTACTATGTTGCGTTTTGATAATGCCTGCGTTTTTGATATCCTGCGTTTTGAGTCTGAGCATTTCAAAATCCTTGCGTTTTGGATCATGGTCTTGTCGTAGATTAAGTTTTGCTTAGAGTGTCTCATCCATTGCATCTTGTCCTGCATTGATTGTAAATTGCCATTGAATCGTGTGGTTATTTCGGTGTGTCTTGCTCTCTCTTTGATGAGTTATCATCCGTTAACTCAAGAGTTGACCAATCTCACTGATTAACACTCTAACATGATCTAAGAGTTCTTTATCTCGGATCTTGTGCATACATGCTTAACTTCCGAGCATCTGCTCACATCTAACAATCAATCTGCATGTTATTTCCTCTGTGATTGTAACTGTGCAGATACAATGACTGATGCTGAACATGCACCCGCAATGGAACCACCCGTCCGTACTGATGAACAAATCGTGCCACGCAATCGATGGGTGCCAATTGGGAAAAGCAACTGCTATCTGAATGAAGAAAAATCTCAACGCAGTCCAATTTTCAAGATTGCTGTGGACATTCTCAAGCAAACAAACTTCTTCAGAGCTTTTACAGCGTCATCAACAATACCGGCTATCTACATTCAACAATTCTGGGATACTATTCGTTTTGACAGTAAAGCTGGAAGTTATAAGTGTCAACTGGACGAGCAATGGTTTAATCTCACTCAAGACACACTCAGAGATGCTCTTCAAATCACACCAGTCGACAACAACCGGGCTTTCTCTTCTCCTCCAACTCCTGATACTCTTGTTGAATTTGTCAATAAGTTGGGGTATCCAAAGGAAGTCATGCACTTGTCCAATGTCACCACTAATGACATGTTCCAACCGTGGAGGGCACTAGCAACCATTATCAATCTGTGCCTTACGGGAAAGACTTCTGGATTTGAAAGGCCGAGAGCCCCAGTGCTACAAATCCTTTGGGGTATTGTCAATCGAGCTCACATCGACTATGCTGAAAGGATGTGGGAAGAATTCACTCAATCCATCCACACCTTCACAGAAGACAAAAGGAAGTTGGCACAACATACTCTGGGGAAGAAGGGAAGCAACTTTTTCTAATCCTTATCCCAAGTATCGGGTTCACAAGGTTGATCATATTTCACTGCAACGGCTGCACCACTTCCACACCAAGACCCGGACTCTCACTACATTTCTCAACTGAGGACTGTACTTAGGTCATCTTACAGTTCCGTGCTATGGGAAGCAAAAGAGAAGTCTTTGGGATGAACAATACGAATGAATCTATCAATATGTCATTTCCGGGTGCAGACTATTATGTGCCCTATTGGAAAAGGTTGCAAAGAATCAACGGTACATCGCGGGTGAGGAATTAAGTGATCCTGAATCTCCTGCACCAAAGCCAGCCAAGCTTACCAAACAAGCAAAACCAAAGGCAACTGAGCAACCAACCGTCTCTAAATCTAAAGCCAAGACGTCTAAACCTGCACCGGCCAAACCTAAGGAGAAGAAGCGCAAGCCAGTGTCAGAACCGTCTGAGACCCAACCACTACCCAAGCGTGCTAAGGCAGGGAAAGTGGCCAAGAAGAGAACTGTTAAGAGTTCTAAGCAGCTGATAGATGAATTCATTGATGAAGGGGTTCCTGCTACTAAACCCAGCCTTGAAGACACAGAGGAGGCAATACTGCAAAAGGTTCTAGAAGAAAGCTTAACAGATGCATACCCGACTCAAAGGGGTCCTCTCCCTCCTGTGGTATTCAGGGAAACTGACACTGGGAAATTTCAACCACTACCAGAGGTGCCAGGGAAGGGGAAAGAGAAAGTAGGCGAGGAACACGCGGCCCAAGTTCTTCTCAACCTTTCTAACTCCAAAGAGAAGTGCTCAGCGAACTAATACATTACTTCAGATGACGTTCTTTTCTTTCCAACTGCAACAGCAGGCCGTGAAGATTCTTCTTCCTTATATGCCGAACTTGGATTATATGGCAGTGATACGGAGTCTGATGGGGAAATGCCATCAGTGGGTAGAAGTGGGACTCAAGATGAAGGCTAGGCTGGATCAGACCCTGGTACACCAGATGAAGGCCAGGCTAGACCAAACCCTGATGATGTTACTGAATCCTTACCGTTACCAACTCCGAGTGTTTCACGCTGTCCAAACCTTGAACACTCCGGATGTTGTGATCACTGATCGCTCAAAAATTAACTACAAACACTGAGCATATGGAGAAGGGTTCACAAGGCCGCGGCATACCCTGATGTACAGAGAATCTAAAAACTAACAGGTTGATGAAATAGGTGATACCAGGAGAACTGTAGCTCAACAGGGGACATTGTCTTCTCTACAACATCTCGCCAAGGATTTTAGCTTTGGAGATCAATTCTTGAATGACAAACCGTCTGAGGATGACAATGAGAAGACAACGGCAGATACCGAGGCTGAATCAATGGTGTCCGTCACTATTCAGCAAGACATCTCTGTCATCCCTCCTACGACATCCCCGGTGATCGATCTCGTGTCTAGACCTGATTCACTCCAAATTGCTTCATTGTGCCTTCCATCACACCAACCCACTACGGCTAACACCAATCAACAACAACAACTCGGCCCATTACCACCTCAACCACAACAAGGTCCAACAGATCCTATCCTCATCAAACGCATAGGCGAACTTGAAGAATTCATCGCAACTCTAGTGGAAGAAAATCAAGCTTTGGAAACACGTCTAACCAAGCAGGGGAGCAGGATCAATAAGTTGGAGAGTGTGGACGTATCCAAAATGATCAGAGAGCAGACGGTGGAGTTCATTGATTCACAAGAGATTGACCGAAAGATTAATGAATCAGTCAAGGAGGTGGTTAGCTTATCAGTAAAGCATGCAATGAGAGCTCCTCTTCGTGCTCGCTTCAAGGATCTCCCTACGTCTGACATGAAGGAAATTCTGCTCCAACGCATGTTGGAGGAGAACTACGACAAGGGACATGCTGAACACAGAGTAGCATATGAAGCACTACAGGGCTCAATCCATCGTGATGAATGTGAGGACTTTGATGATGATAAGGCTCAGGAGGAAACTAAGAAGAAAGGTAAGCAAGATTCTCCAAAGCCTCCCCCTGGGTCGCCACCTTCACCACCACCTCCTCCTCCACCACCGTCAGGCGCATCAGGAGCTTCTGGCACAACCGGAGCCTCTGATTCTGCCCAAGCTCCTCCTCCACCACCTCCGTCCTCATCCACTCCTCAGGGAGATCAGTCAACAGGCACTGCAGCCCCAAGTTCCTCAAAGTCAGCTGCTTCAGCTGAATACTCTGCGTGGACAACGACTGACACCCGATTTAAGCCTTCAATCACACTGATCCCTGATGATCTCTATATGGATGATGAAACCACTGCAGATGAACAAGCAGTCTCTAGTGATGATGAGGTCGGACGTGATCACATTCCTACAGTCAACCTGAGGCAGAGTTGGTGGAAACCTCTCACTGAAGACAGACCGGCCACTCCAGAACCTGCTTGGACTATTCCATCATCTGATCTGTCAATGCCAACAAACAACTGGGCTTCTGCTCTGAAGTCTACATATGCGCCTCACAAGAAAACTCTTACTTGCTAAACTGGGATATGGCGACTCATTTATGGACTGGTTTTGTAAACAACGAGGAATCTCTGAACTTACTCCAAAGGGACCTGGAAGGCCCTGCATTCGAAAATAGTCATAAGTGTTTTCACCTGACGTGATTCATCTCCAATTCCAAATGGAAGAATGCCACAAACTTCTTACAGATCAAGTGGATGATGCAATCATCAGGTACAACGTCAGCAAGCCACTTCCACTGGGAGGTGAACCAGGCCATGTAACCATTCAACCGGACTTCTTCTTCAACAAAGACCTGGAGTATCTACGATATGGTCGCAAAGTTGGCAGACCGGCCTTGTCAATCTCGAAGATGAAGGCGGCATATTATCCTGATGTCGGATTGGAACAACTGGTGCCTGATCAGTTCTGGATTGCAGAGGAATGCAAGTATGACATTGCAGCTATGTATGGTATCTCTCATTGGTGGTTTCAAAGACAACGATTCTACATTGACCGATTCTCATCTGAAGGAGACCGCCGAGCAGTAAGGACTCATATGCGTATCTTAAGTGTCGTCCGAATCGAAGTCTTTTCAATGTATGGGTACAACTACATGAAGAAAATAGTCCTTCGTCGAGCTGATCTCAAAGAATACGTTATAGCAGAAAGGGACTTCAAACACATGTACCCCAGTGACTTTGAAGATCTGTACTTGTTAAATCTTCAAGGTCACTTGAACCACCTATCACCCGAAGACAAAAAGATTCTAACTACAGCTGTCAACCTATGGACCAGAAACTTGGTTATTAGACACCGTGTAGAAGACTTTCAGCTGGGAATTGAGAGTTACCAAACACAGCTAAACCTCACCAAACCTCGATGGGAAGCCACTGGATTTGAGTTCAAACATGACTACACAGTCATAGACTCCCCAAGGGCAGTTACATTCAGAGACAGATACGGGGTTCAGATGATCATGAGGTTCAATGAAATACACAAGTTCAGTGATGGCACTCTGCAACAGATTGATGAAGCTTTGGACTATCGAGTCAAGGAATTCCAGATCAACAGGACTAATCCAGGGATGAACACCAGATTTTGGACGAAGAAAGATGTTGACAGGAGCAAGGACTTCATGTTCGCTATCCAGAAAAGGCTAAAGACACGACGTATCTTTCGGAATCTGGAGAGCTTTGTGGGTGGACGGATCCGAGAAGGCGACTACCGGTTACTGAAGAGAACCGAATGAGGGGTAGTCTAATATATATACGTTGTTGTAATCTGTACATTATTTTGTAGTGACTAAAACTGTAACTTAGGCTTGTATATTAAGTAACTATATGCTTCACATTCGGATATTATAAACCTGACACTCTTTCTCCCAAATTTTCCTAAACTTAAATCAATTGAGACCCAAAATCTCAACGGATTTGAAATTTTTGCTCGGGGGAGAAAATGTGATTTAATTATGAAAATCTGATATAAAATGTGATCTTTTAAACTCAAGTGTAGGCCCCTCCATATGTGCTAAATTTTTTCGAATATCGATGCACATATTAAGGGGGAGCGAATGGTATATGATGGCGAAGAGAACAGTACCAAAAGACCGACCCCGTACTTACTTTATCGGAGTTATAAGGATGGTATGGTTAGGTACATGTTCCCATGATCCCGCCAGAGCCGGAGGGATCTACCCAGGGACAATCCACTAGTTAGTGTAGAAGTCCTTAGGTATGATTACAAAAGGAGTTATGTGAGAAGAAGGGAATAGTGCGGACTGAGATGGAGCTAGTACTGGAATAAACCCAACAAGGTTCTAGTAATAAAGTCTCGGTAAGCACTGAAGGGGTTGAAGAATGAAAAAGAAATGTTAAGTTAAAGGGTGAAAAGAAAGCAGCCTCCTTTGAACATTAGCAGAAACCGGGTCAATACATATGCTGTCAGAATCACAAGGTTGATTGCTGACATTAAAGACAAAGTAACATGGACCAGTGATACGCTGCACAACCCTCCCTAGCTACTCAAGATCCCTCAAGGTTTCTTGTCTCATTTTCTCACGGAGATCAATAACAATTCTATGTCTCACCTCGCCTCGAGTAGTCGGATATGAAATGGTGGCAGTCCGCTCCAGCTCCGACCACTAAAACCAAAAATGCACTATTGAGTTCTAGAGACTTAGATCATCCAAAAGTCTCGTTATGACACTTATCGCATAATTGTGCTTGTTTCTCACACATGGTGATAAACAAGTAAAAATTTTAAGAGTCCTTCGCATTATCCTCGTGGTATTGCCAGACATACGAGTATACGGAAAGTACTCACAATGAGATGGAAATCCTCTCTAGCATGCCAAATCAAAACAAGCTCTTGGTGATCTGTTTGCTAGCACATAGTGAAATCCACTTATCGCTTTACTCTCTTAGTCGCACCTCTATATGCGGATTAGCTCATTACACCGATTGGTACGTGTTGTCGTATTCCTTGTGTTTGTCTACATAGGGTTATATCTTTGCTTCAAAAAGGGGTGTTGTTGTGACTGAATAGTAAAATTGATCTGGAATTCGTTGTTTAGGAAGAAGGGACCACACTTCTCGTCCTAATGGTATTCAAAGATACCACAGATTCTTCGCAGCCACACATGACTGTGTCTATACTGCCTTATCCAAAACATCATACCAAGTTAGAGTGTTATGATGCTTTAACTCTAACACATAATGACCACACACTCTTATGATATTATACGACGTGCCTTGTGTTTACCAGACCTCAGTACCGACGATGTGTCAACTACATATAAATCAACGTCTAAAGTCACCCACCACGTCGATTGATTTTCAAAATAACCTCTGTTTCTCTCCTTCAATCGGTAAGCTAGTAATAACCGGATTCACTCTTATCGTCGGATGTCTGCTTTTGTAGACGTTTCCGATATGCAGAGAACAGGCAAAAGGTTTGGAGATTTTTATGGTTAACATCAGAATGATCTGATACTTATACTGGAAATCCAGTCTTTGTCAAGTGAGATTTTTCTTAAGATGAATCTACCTGATCCACAGGTCGAGATTCCCTTACGGACCCGGAGGTTAATCCTAACTAGTCTCGGTCGAATGACAAAAGCCATATTCGCCCAAAGCTTTTATTGCTAACTGTTTTATTACAGGATCAAGCAAAGATGGTGATGGAGACACCTCGTTCCAGCGGAGTCAATTCACCACCCAATGCTCACACTTAATGCTTCCAAGTAAAGACATCATGACAATTGAATGACCTACAACACAGCTTTCGCAACTCTGAGAAGTTAGTATCATGATCAATATAAAGTGTTGAGCATGTGTGGGTACGCAAGGTCACATAAATCACTATGAAAGGCAAATTGACTACTTAACAAGGGATGATCCAAGAGGATTTAAGATGATAAGATGATCTCAAATGAGTATAGGACAAGCTCAAAGATGTTTTTCCACACAAGTTAAGGAAAAAAGTCTCAAAGTTCACTACATAATGTACAAAGACATCAAAGATTGAAGAATCAAAGACTTCGAGCTACAGACAGAAGGTCAATGAAGTAGAATGCTAGAATTCAGAATGTATTTTCTGGGGTGACCTCCCTTAGGGGGAGATTGTTAGGATTATGAAAAAGACTCGGTCACCCCCGTGTATCATTAGTATAGCATAGCTCGTAGTTAGAAAGTAAGCGTATGGTTTTCGGTATTGGGCCGGGTCTTTTACCCAAGTGTAAGCTCCCATACCAAGCCCATAATGCTTTACAAATCACTTGTATAATATTACCCTTCCCCCATGGGAATGGGTGGTTGATTCATTTCATGCTGATAATACACTTGCACTTTCTCTCTCTAGAAAGACAACTTTCTCTCTCTAAGATTAATTAGCCAACCCATCATCTATTGCTTGTGTTGTGATCTCTTGTATACTGCACAAGTTTTTAAATGAACTACTAGAATGTCAAGTAATTAACAAGTTTAAAAAGGAACTAGGATATGATGCAGCTACTGCAACTTCTCCTGCAGTAGAAGGTTTTATGAATTTAACTGATAAGTCTGGATCAGATAAGGCATATCATGTCGTTCCCCCACCTCTATCCGGAAATTTTTTACCTGGCAAACCTAATCTAACTTTTATAGTATTGAAATTTGTTTGTAAGTGAAAAATTTGGGTTGTTACTACTGTGCTTGTTACTACATAGTAATGAAAAGACAGTGAAAATAGGGTTAAGTGTTCGACACAGTTGATTCAAATACTGTTTGGTGAAGTGTTGTGCCCCCAAATTAATGAGGAGTTGAGTCAAATGTAAGAACGTTGAAACTGTTGTTCCTACTATCCTAAAGTTGATGTTGTTACCCCCCACCAAATCAACAAAGAAAAACCATGTTAGGAAACTGTTAAGTATGCTGAAATGTACGATCACAAAAAAAAAACCTTTTTTTTTTTTTTTTTTTTTTTATTTTTTTTTTTTTTTTTTATCTCTCTATATTAGGGGAAATCAAAGAAACTGGAATAATCAAAAGTCTTAACAACTAGGAAATGATTTTGTGATGCACAATAAAGCCTGCTATGTCTGTGGAAGTTTTGATCACCTCCAGTATACATGTAAACAAAAAGGAGACAGCTACTCTAAATGAGGGTCCACACTAAGGGAGGAAAAAACCAAGTGTGGTGTGGAATAATGCAAGAAGGAGTCGTGTTGACGTGTGAAAATGATACCATCAAATTTTTCTCTAAGAATTACTCACCCAAATCCAAAAAGAAACATGGTTCCAAGAAAAGTCTTAACTAGGTCTGGCACAATTTCACTTAATACTGCCAGATAAATTCATCTTAATGCTGTTTGTTGTTTTTGTCTGCTGTTTGCTCAAGACAAGTTAGATACTGCTAGGACAAAAGGCAGTGGTTAATGGCTTGTTAGGACGAATCGTGTTGGTTGTTAATTGTGTTTAATCAATCGCATGTTGGGTTTGGAGACCTGTCAAACCTAATTTTTAGGTTTTGCATCAATCACTTTGAAGAAATATGATTATGTTGATGCAAGAGGAAGATCCAGGTCTGTAATGGCTTGGGTTCCCAAGAAGGCTTGAGTTTTCTTATTTTGTGCTAGGGTAACCCAATAGACACAAATTTGGAAAGAAGATTTAGTGAGGTTAAACAGCCCTAAAAATGAAAAGAGAGCAGGAGCAGAGTTGACTCAACAAAATGAAAAGTCACAGTATAAGAAGTAAATAAGTGTTTGATTACATTGTCCAAGTAAAGATAAAGCTTTTATCCAGAAACTTAAAGATTCAGAAGATGAACATCAAGTTTAGGGGAGGATTATTAGGAACAAGAAGCCTTTAATGAAGAAACTTGATGATTAACAAGATGAATATCAAGTTTAGGGGAGGATTGTTGGGAATTAAAGTCTTCATACTTAATACTGCCAAGACAGGGTTTGTACTGCCAAGCATAATTTAGTACTTAGTTTATAACTAATAGTATTAACTCTGTTAATACTGCCAGTACTAATCAGTTAGTGATGCTAGTGTAAACTTAGTACTACTAGAGCAAAGTTAGTACTGCCAGTACTAACTTAATACTGCTGAATGACTGAGTTATGAATGTATGTTTGAGAAGATACATCTGCAAGTTAATGTTGCTGCTGAATATGAAATTAATGCTGATTAGTCAAATAGAAGACTAAAGTTAATGCTGCTAGTGAATACAGTTAATTCTGATTGAAGATACAAAAGGAAACAATTATATTCTATATGCTACAAAGGAAACAAGATATGCTAAAGACGGAGAACAAGGATCAACATTATTGATGGTAATAGTGATGATATGCTTTTAAAGAGAAGATTTAGGTTTCCTACAGATTCCTTGTAATTAATGTGTAATTAATTTATTAATTATGTTTTCTTGACGTCTGATGATCTCTCTATATTAAAAGGAGGATCAATAGACACATAGTTTTGTATGCAAGAAAAAGGGTTTGTGTGTGTAGAGATATAGCTTCAAGGTTGTAAACCCTATCACTAATTAAGAGTGATCGTATTAATATATTGAAGCATGTTGTGTTATATGTTTGTGTCAATCATAATTCACTATTTGATTGAATATACTTCTTAGTGATATAAGCTAGATTCCGCATAGCTTATATCATTCAAATCAAAGTTTCATCCTTAGTATCTTTGGATTTATCTAAGGGTACTAAACGTTACAAGCTAAGGAGTTAAAGATCGGTTTTTAAGGACCATCAGCTCCTCTTTTGAATCATAAGCTATCGAGTAGCCCGTAGGTCAAAATAAAACTCAAAGAAAGAAAGAATACAAAACGCTAGATCAGCTAAAAAACATAGATATTTCTATTACGGTTAGAGAGAGACATGACAAAAATAATAAGGAAGGGTATATACTATTAGATCCCAATAATGAATAAGAATATATATATGTTGTATAGTAGTAGACAAATTAAGAAAAATTAAAGCTTTTGAAGTAGCGAGAAAGTATAGTAGATACGTACATATACACTTAAGCCCTAAAATGCAACTATATGAGGGTCTCTTAGGTTATAGTCTAGGCCAAACCACCTACTTCTCTATTACCAAATGCTCTGATACCAATCTGTCACACCCCGCCAAGGCGGAAACACGAGGCGTAACATCATGGATATCATCACAACACAATGGTGTCATCAATAGAGAATCACTACATGCATAACTAAATATCAAAGACACGATGTGTCATGACAATACCTAAAACAAAGGAATCTTGCATTAATGAAAAAGGGTCTCATTAATATGAAGACTTAACATGACTCACAAACCTAAGAAATCAAACATCATTCAAGAATAATCCAATGAACAAGTACGAAACAAAAATCAGATAATAAACTCCATATGCAATCTTAAGGTCTCTCTAGCTACTTTTAGCTTCAAAACCCTCAACATGCTCACGTGAAAATGATGCTTAAAAATGTCAACACAACGGTTGGTGAGAGTCATAGGTTTACGACACACAATTCAAGCTTTAAATAAATTACTGTGATTATAAAAACAAAACATGGCAGGACAGTTAAGCTAACTATTATACAGGCTAACATGTATTCATCCAAAACAACCAAATCTAGGACGGAACGTGTCCCACGATCCAAATCGCAAAGCTATGGGTAGAATCATCACCCGAAGCCAAAGTCCATAACATTGGGTAGGAACGTTACCCCCGATCCAAACCATAACATTGGGTAGGAACGTTACCCCCGATCCAAACCATAACATTGGGTAGGAACGTTACCCCCGATCCAAAGCCATAACACTTAGCACTTAACATATATATAGCTTCTAAAAGTCCATGCGTCATTTAAACCACATAATCACAGCAATTAAAACATTTCAAAACATACTTTGCATCATTTCCATCCCAAGAAAACATAGTAAAATGGGACTATGAAACTCACCTGATGCTCAACTACTTGACAAAATCTTGCACACAATCTAAACACAACAAAACACAAGTTACACTCGGTTAGGCTAATGCCCAAGCCAATGTAACAATCATATGATGGACTTCTAAACCTTACACTAAGTTTATGATCCTTTACATACTTCTCCCAAAATCATTTTCATGCTCTATATGACTTTACCATTAACTTCTAACTTTTCAGTTTTCGGAAGAAATTTGTAGTCACTTTATGACCACAAATAAAATACTAAAACACCTAATTGATGGTTCTCCTTACATCCCATAGCTCCCCAATGAGTTGTGAGCTACTGTGATTTTTTAGAAAAAATAATACTAAGTGGAACTATTTTATAAAAATTCATCATTACAAAGTACTCAGATCCGGATCTGAACACACACCCAAAAGTTTGACATCCTTAAAAATACTTAGAAAATATATTGTCGCTAGACACCTAAAATATGACCCATGATTTTTGGCTAACCCCAATTTGAAATTTAAGTAGGGTTTTTACTTCCCGAAATCAGACCCAAATCTGACCCGAATTTACTGTTTTGACAACTTTTCTTGTGAAAATTATTTGACTAACTTCCCGACCTCAAAACCTTTGGGGCCAGACTTTTTGGAAACTAGACTCTCTGAACTTATCAATAGACATAAGATTCATAAAGAAAAACGTTACCATCCTTGAGATATCCATCGAACAACATGAACTAAAATTCTGCTCAAAGCTAATTCCTATTTAAACGCGATCCAACCCTAACCAATTACATCAATATGATCCTAATTAAACCCTAAACACTTCTAATTAAGTTTATCATTATTAATTTACAGATTTTATGAAACCCTAATTTATCCATCATTTTTTTGTTACATGAATTAAAAAGAAAAATTAAAACAATTAGAGTTTATGAACATACCTAAAACCTTCGATTAGTTAACACGAACCACCACTTGGATCTTGAATAAAAAAAATCTTTTCTTTGATGTTCGACCGGCCAAGAAAACAAGGAGAGGGGAAAAAGGATTTTGGTTTATATAAGAAAACCCTACAATTTTAATCCTTATCAAAAACAAATTTGTATTTTACTCAAACTCTTTTTTTTCCTTTTCCACCGATCGGTCAAACACCCCTTTTATTTTATTATTATTTTTTATTATTATTTACACAAAAACCCTTAATTTTTGATATTTTATAAAAACCTTTATTTATTTTAGAAAATCATTTAAACTAAAACTAAATTAAATAACTATAAATTAAATTCATTTCTAAACATATATTTTATTTTCTAACTTATTACTACTAAAATCCATCTAACTAAATTAACTAATCTCATGAATTCCTATTATTTAAATACGTAAATATATAATACGTACACATAAATACATACACACATAAAATTATACCATCATTTTCATTGTCACCAAAATGTAAAACCAAATGAAAAAATGCTTATAACAACCCATAACCTCAATCATTATGAGATCTGATCACGTCCTGTGGATTGGTAGCCAACTCACATAAGATCACATAACCACATAATTATTATAACACATAATGATGTTCAAGTCCATACTAACGGTTTGACTAACCTGCTCAAAGCACAGTTGTCACAGTTACCATTGTTACTTCAACGGTTGATACTGCTGCAGCTACTAAAGAGAAACCCATTGAAGCTTCATTGTTTGGTGCTGCTTCTTCATCAGCTGGCGGAGCTGATCCTACCCCGGGTGGTTTTTCAGATCTTACTGGCAGTGACTTCCTCGTTGGTGGTATCCGCACCGTCATCGACCCCGATACTGATCTCCAAAAAGTTTACATTCCTCAATGGAGCGTGACCAATGGGTCCCGCCTTGAGGACGGTCGCGTCTGTCGTGAGATGGTTGATGAGTTTGCTCCTTTGAAATTCTTTGCATATGTTCGGGGAATAGAACATGACCAGTTATTTACTGAATTTATTGTCGGAGCTGCTCGTCAGATGTCTCTGAGTGCTGAAGTGAGGATGCGTGCTGAGTATAACATTAAAGAGAAGAGGAGGTTGAAGTCTGTTGTTGATGAGAAAAATGAGTTATTGAAGGCCAGGGATGAAGAAATTGTAAATCTTAAAGCACAAATGTTATTAAAGGAGGCTGAAGCTGCAGAAGCCATTCGTCTCCGTGCTGAAGCTTCCATTTTTGATTCCGTGGAGAAGTCCCTTCAGGATGAGGTAAACGTTCTGAAAGAGCGTAGCACCATCCTCAAAAAGGAGCAGAACGCTCTGGATGTGAAGGTGACGGACCTTGAAGCATCAGTAGTAGGCAAGGAACGTGAACTGACTAGTTTAAATGCCCAGCTTACTTCCGTCAAATCCCAGAATGATAACCTTGTGGATCAGGTACATGCTTTTATACTTAGGCTCATTGCATATTTTCCTGTTCTATTTTCTCATCTGTATAACCATAGGTACATGAGTTGGAGCTTTCTTCTTCTGGACTCCAAGAAAAGGTATAGGTGTATGAGGATTGTATGGGTCAACTTGAGAAATTCCAAGATGGCCAGATGAAGGAAGTGAATGATAAGTTTGACAAGCTGTATGCTCATTTTATTGAGATGGCTCTTCACTTGGAGGAGAGGTTTTATCCTCACCTTCTCACCACCATTTCCGGACGCCGATGGCTTCTTACCCATGGCATGGAACTCGCCATCACTAAATGCCTGCACTCTCTTGAATATCTTTCTGCCCTCGGAGCGGCTATTGGTAAGGCTATTGAGAAATGTATGCAAGATAGATTGGCTGCTGGGATTACGCATGGCAAAGAAGACAGAGAGTTGACAGATGTTGTTGCTCACAATACTTCTGCGAAAGCTGATTATGTTTCTGCTTTGCAACAGCTCCAAGATGTGAACTTTTCTTTGCTTGCGGACTTGAAGTCTAATAAGGATGCCAGTGTTGAAACGGTGATGAACATTCTTCGACTAGAAGATCCTCTTGCTGAAAAGCTTGGGTTAGGTGAGTTGCAACCCCATGTTGACCAGCTGATGGTCCCTATTCATTGCTCTCCAGATCAAGTTGTTCTCGGTGCTTCTGCTTTGTCACTTGCCTTGGATGTTTCTAGTTCCCGAGTATGGAAGATTAAGGAAAATATTGCCAATCATAGATCAGCTCTCCGTGATGTCTTTGTTCCTTTGGCTGAGCCTTTGTCCATTACGGCTTTAACATGCACGGAAGGCACTTATAATATTATTCTCGCTACTGCTGACACCACCACGACCCTGTCCATCACTTTTGCTTCTGCCAACACAATTGCTCCTATCTCTGTTTATGATTATGAAGTTATGGGTATGGATGACCAGGCGGGTGTTGATGGGAATGTTACTCCCTTTCCTAATGTTGATGACGCATAGTTGAATATCTTAGTAATTTGTTAAGATATCTGGCCTTGGTCACATGTAACCTTTTTTGTTGCGGCCTTTTGTATGTAAACAATCTGTCTAACTGTTTTTGTCCGTTAAGTACCGTGGTTATTGGTGACCTTTTTGATGCGGTAAAATGCACTGGTATAATTTTTTAATGTTTTAATGCTTGATATTATGCTGCTATCGTTTTAATACCGCGATGATATGTTTATCCTGATAGTCTTGTTTGAATATTTGTGGGTTATTCTCCCTATACTGGGTTTACAATACCTCTTATGTATATTTGAGTGAATTGTTAGGTTTACTCATCCTTTTTGTTATACGAAATAACGTTTGGTGGGTCATGCCCTTATTGTGTGCGCGTCTTAATCACATGTAAAGTAACTTTGCAAAGCAAAAAACAAATGTTTTAGAAACAAACTTTTGGAGGTATCTAGTCTCCACTTTCATTAAAAAAATTTAAAAGGCATTACAATGGATAAATAAGATAGATTGAAATGCATTACCCCACCGCGGAATCCGCATGGGTGAATTGCTTACATTTTGTGAATATAACACTTCTTGAGGTTGCTGACATTCCAAGTTCGCGGGAGTTGCTTTCCATCACGGTCTCTTAGCTTGTATGCGCCCTTTCCAAGTGCTTCTGTGACTTCGTACGGTCCTTCCCATTTGGGACCTAGCTTCCCTGTGTCTTCCGTACGGCTCGCATCGTTGTTGCGGTACACAAGGTCTCCTAGTTTGAAACTTGTGTTTTTGACTTTGGAGTTATAGTACTTTTCCATTCTTGCTTTGCTTTTTGCCTCACGTATTGCTGCTTCCTCTCTTCGTTCTTCCAGAAGGTCAAGGTTAATTCCCAGAGCTTCATTCTTCTGTGCCAAGTCCACTTCCGCTGTTCTGAGTGTAGGCATGCCAATCTCCGCTGGGATGACCGCCTTCGTTTCGTATGTTAATGAAAACGGGGTGTCTCCGTTGCTAGATTTTATCATGGTGCGGTGTGCCCATAGAACGTGAGGGAGCTCTTCCATCTAATTCTTGTTCCTTGCGCCTAATCTCGCTTTTATTCCTTCTCCTAGACTGCGGTTTGCTCTTTCTACCAAGCCATTGGTCTGTGGGTGTTTGACAGAAGCAAAGTTTTAGCGAATACATAGTTTCTCACACCAATCTTTGAATGGATTATCCCGGAACTATTTTCCATTATCTGAAATGATCTCTCCTGGGAGTCCAAATCTACAAACAATGTTATCCCACACGAATTTTTTGATCTGATTGCCAGTGATGGTTGCGACTGATTTTGCTTCAATCCACTTTGTGAAGTAATCCATAACTACGATCAAGAATTTGACTTTCCTAGGACCTTCCGAAAAAGGTCCGACTATGTCAGTTCCCCATTTGTAGAACGGCCATGGAGATGTGAATGGAGTTAACTTTTGCTGTGGATTTCTTGGTACAGGTTTGTGAACTTGACAGTCTTGGCACGCTCTTATTAGTGCCCTTGCATCTTTATGCATGGTAGGCCAATAACAACTGATCCGTAAGGCTTTTTGCCATAACGGATCGCGTGCCTGCGTGCATACTGCAAGACCCTTCATGTATTTCTCTCAAAACATAGTTTGTCTGAAGTGGCCCCCCACACCTCCCACCCACCACTATCGAGCCATGGTTCCAAGGATAAGTTTTTATGTTGAGAGTCCTATGAATTATAGCTAACGTTGCGATTGGTCTTTCTGGTTTGACGTTTTCATATCCGTTGGCAGTGTTTCATCCTTATCGGTATTTCACGATATTTTAGAGGGGGTGGGGCGAGGGGTCGGGGATAAAAAAAACAATGTATAAGGGGGCGGGGGGGGAGTCGGGGGGGGGGGGGGATTGGGTGGGCGGTTGGGGGGGGGGGGAGGAGGGGGGTGAGGGCGGGTTGGGGTGTGAGGTCGCAAGGGGTGGGGGTAGGGGCGTTTGGGGGAGGGGGGGGGGGGGGGGGAAGTGGGAGTTAGGTGGGGTGGGGGTAAGGGGGGGGGGGGGGTTTAGGGGGGGAGGGGGGTGGGGAGGAGGAGGGTTGGAGGGGAGGAGGGTGGTGGGGTGGGGCGGAGTGTATGGAGCGGAGGCGAGAAGAGCTGGGGAGGGGGAGGTGGGAGGTGGATGTCGAAAGGGGAGGGGAGGCTGGGGCATGGGCCCACTCATACAACAAGGGGGAGGGGGGGGTGGGTCGGCTACGGGGGGGAGTCTCGGGGTGGTGGTATTTTTTTTTTTTGTTTTTTTATTTTTTGTTTTTTTTTTTTTTTTTTTTTTTTAAACTTTTTTTTTTTTTTTTTTTTATCCGGTATCTCCTTCTTCTTCTACCACTGCTAATATTTCTACTTCACTTATGGGTTTTTCTTTTCATTCTTCAACCAATTAATTGTTTTATCAAGTATGCGAAGCTTGTGGAAGCTATTTTGCTTAGTGCGTCTGCTTTTTTTGTTTTCATCTCTAGGGATTTGTTTGATTGAGAACGCCTTGAGCTGCTTGTAAGTGTTCTTACTTTTTCCAAGTAGCATCTCGGATCATGTCAAGCCATATTTGCAATGTACGGTTTCGTTTCACTTGGTTTGCCTTATTAAATGTGAGTCCACATTTGCTTGAAGATTCTTAACACCCATTTGTTCCGTTATCCTCAGTCCGGCTATCAAAGCTTCATACTCTGCTTCATTGTTTGTTGCGTCAAACCTAAATCTTAGGGCATAAGTGAACTCCATCCCTTATTAGTTTGTGAGTATCAGTCCTGCTCCGGAACCATCTGTGCACGATGATCCATCCGTAAATAAGATCCACGGCTCAGGGAGTTCTTCTTCCACTTCCATCAGAGTATCCGGAGAATCCTCTTCTGGTCGTTCGACTATGAAATCTGCCAATATATGCCCCTTAACTGATACTCCAGGTCTGTAATGTATTGCATATTCTCCCAATTCGATGCTCTATTTCTGTAGCCTTCCTGCTACTTCCGGTCTTGATAACACTTGTTGTATTGGTTGGTCCGTGATTACTATGATTGGGTGTGCTTGAAAGTATCTTTTTAGTCGCTTACTAGCATGCACTAAGGCCAGCACTACCTTTTCCATTGACGTATAGTTTATTTCCGGACCCCTTAATGCCATGCTGACAAAGTAGATGGGCATCTGTTTAGCCTCCCTTTCCATCATAAGGACCGCACTTACCGTCTCTTTTGATGCTGCCAAGTAGACAATAAGTTCCTTTTTTTTCCATTGGTGCGGTTAGCGTGGGAAGCTCAGCTATTAACTGCTTCATTTGCTTAAATGCCTCTTCAGCTTCCGCGGTCCAATGAAAATCACTTTTCTTCGTGCATTTTTTCAAAGTTTTAAAGAACGGTAATGATTTCTCTGCTGATTTGGCCAAGAACCTGTTCAGGCTTGCGAGTTTTCCGTTTAACTTTTGCACGTCTTTTAAGCATTTTGGGGACGGGAGACTTAAGACAGCGTCCACCTTATCTGGACACACTTTCAGCCCCTTAGTGTTGACTTTGTACCCTAAGAACATCCCTTCCTCTACCCCAAAAGTACACTTTTTAGGGTTCAGTTTCATGTTAATTTCCCTTAGAGTTTTAAACGTTTCTTCTATGTCTCTGACTATCTCATCTTTCGTGCGGCTTTTGATTACAAGATCATCCACGTACACTTCGAGATTTTTGCCAATCTGTTTGTGGAATGCTTTATCCACCAGACGCTGGTAAGTTGCCCCAGCATTTCTCAGACCAAAAGGCATCTTTGTATAGCAAAATATTCCTTGGCTCGTAATGAACGCTGTTTTTTCTTCATCTTCTTTTGCCATTTGTATTTGGTGATAGCCTTTTGGTAGCGTAGTCTAAGGAAACACTTGAAGGGTAATACCGTTAAGGATTCTACCTTCCAGTCTATTTTTGGTAGCAGATAACCATCTTTTGGGCATGCTTTGTTTAAATCTTTGAAATCAGCGCACATTCTCTAACTGTTATCATGTTTCTTTACCATCACTGGGTTAGACAACCAGTCATGGTAATGTACTTCCTTCATTATTCATGCCTTCATAAGTTTTCCGACTTCTTCCTGTATTGCTTTATTTCTATCCGCTGCTTGCCCTCTTTTCTTTTGCCTAACCGAGAACATCCCTCCCGCACGTTCAACTGGTGTTCCGCAATATGTCTTGGGATGCCGGTCATATCCGCGGCTTCCAAGCAAAAATATCCAAGTTGCGTTGAAGCAGGTTACACAACTTGTTGCGACCCTCTTTGGTGAGAGTGGAACCAATCATTTCTGTGTTGGTTCTAGATTATTTTGGTTTATTGGCCACCTTGACTCTTCTTCACCATTGGTTTGGAGCCCTAGGGGGTTCTTCTCTTCTGGTCTCGGATGGACCAACCTAATTTAGCGAATTCCGAGGCCGAGAACCAAACCTGCTGCTTTTTAAGGTAATTACTCCTCCTTCTACCGAAAGCTTCAGCATTCCATGAGCCATTAACATAACTGCTTGCAATTTTCTGACTCCTGGTCTTCTGATAATTCTGTTGTACGGAGATGGTAACCTTACAACCACAAAATTCATCCAAGCCAAAGCGGAGTGTTCTTCATCTCCAATCCTCATAAGTAGTTTTATTTACCCAATTGGCCATATTATCTCACCACTAAAATCAATCAAAGGGGTGGTAGCTGGCACCAATTGGTTCTTAATTTCCAGACAGCGTCGGTTAAAACAATGCTCTTATAGTATTTCTAAGGCTAATCCACCATCCACGTACGTGCGGTGGATGCAATGACCTTATATTTCTGCTTCGATGATCATTGGACCTTCTGTTCCTTCGTCTTCATCTAGAGGTGGGAAGAAAATTTATGCGTTAAGAGAAAAAGTTTGTGTTATTTTTTGCCCAGCCACTCTTTCCCAAGGTTGGACCATGTTAGGATTATGGAAATCCATGTAAAAGACTCGGTCACCCCGTGTTATATCTAGCATAGGTTAGCTACGTTTTAGTTTAGTTTAATTAGGTCTTAGTAACCGTACGAACTTATGGTGTTGGGCCGGGTCTTTACCCACTTGTTAGCCACTCCCATGACCCATTTAGGGGGCACCACTCTTGTTATATAAACACCCCTTTCTGCATGAAAGGGTAAAAGGGGTTTTTTTGGTTGGATGTTTATTTTATCACAAACAGACACTAAGTGATTTTCTCTCTCTAGAACTCCCACTTTCTCTCTAGATAATTTGACCAAACATTAATCCTAGGCTTGTGTTATGATATCCAATATACTACAATTGGTATCAGAGCCCGTGGGATGATTAGCTAGATTGTGTGTGTGTTTTCTTGGTTAGTTTAGATCAAAAGTGTTTGGTTTTTTTTTGAGGTTTTATGGTCTGTATTCTTAAACACTCTTTGATTCTACATATATTGTGATGTGTAAAGTTAGTGTTTCTATATTGCTTTTTTTTTTTTTTTTTTTTTTTTTTTCTATATTTTTTCTATAGCCTTCTAGGATCGAGTTATACAAAAGAAACCAAGCAAAAACGTTCAAAAGAGTGATTTTTAGGTGAAAAAGTTCGTATTTTTCTTCACTGCGTTTTGCCTCTCTGAGACATTCTTCATTGCGTTTTGCCTCAAATAGTACACTGCGTTTTGTCGTTTTGTATCGTACAACAGTACTGCGTTTTTTGTCGTTTTGGTGGTTGCGTTTTAGGTTATTAAAGGTTGCGTTATGCCTAACTTAAAGACCTCACTGCGTTTCTCAAGACTCATTGCGTTTGCTTCAAAGACCTAATGCGGTTTTGCTTCAAGACCTCACTGCGTTTTACTTCAAGACCTCATTGCGTTTTGCTTCAAGACCTCACTGCGTTTTGCTTCAAGACCTCATTCCGTTTTGCTTCAAGCTATCATCGCGTTTTGCTTGAACATCACTGCGTTTTGCTCAAGACCTCCATTGCGTTTTGCTTGGAGTCCATATTGCGTTTTGATAAGAAGTTACTCTGGCAAAATTTCATTCATACTTGGTTTTGCTTGCAAATCACTTGTGTTTTGCTCAAGACCTCCATTGCGTTTTGCTTGAAGACCATATTGCGTTTTGATAAAAAAGTTACTCTGGCAAAATTTCATTCTTCACTGCGTTTTGTCTAGGGTTCTTCACTGCGTTTTGCCTAAGTTTTAGTATCTTCATTACGTTAACTGATTTCAACCAAACCAAATCACCATCAAACAACATATCACCTAATCAAACAAACAATCATCACTTTTAACATACAATCACTAATCATTGTACCTATCCAAAGTTTATCATGATACAAAGTGCCTACAATTTTGGCCATGTAATTCAGATGATATTCAAGCGGCAGGTTCCGATACCCGCCCTCCTATGCTCGATAGGACTGATTACGAATCATGGTCACAACGAATCCGATTGTACTGTAGGGGAAAGGGAAAAATGGAGATTGCAATTCTTTTGTCTGATTGATCAAGGACCATTATTGAGCCTTGGACCACAAGGGATGCAACTCGGAATAACCCCTGAGGGAGTGTCCTTCTTGGACCAGAAAAAGGCCTCGTAATATGAGGACCTTAGTGACACGGAGAGAAAACGATACGATTGCAGATGTCCGTACCAATAATATTGTGCTTCAATGGACTTCCAAAGATATCTACAAGCTCCTCAATCACAACGTTAAGCAAAAAGCAATTTGGTGGGACAACGTCAAATTGCCGTCAAAATGCTTCTGGCTGGCTGGTTCTGAACTCACAAAAGAAGATAGAGAATCTTAGTTGTACGATGAGTTTGAGAGGTTCAAGATGCTTCCAGGTGAAAATATCAATGAGTACTATGTTCGCTTTCACAAGCTGGTCAACGACATGAGGAATATCAGAATGACAATGCCTAACATTCAACTGAACTCCAAGTTCGTGAACAATATGTCACCTGAATAGGATAGGTTCGTGACAGCCGTTAAACTCAACAAAGGTCTGAAAGAGACAATAAGAAACAGCTGTAGCATACTTTTCAAAACAAACATGAGAAGCAATGCTACCACAATGATCGACTGATATTGAAAGAACACTCCTGCTATGAATGATCAACTTGCATTTGTGTCAACGGTCCAACCTCATGCCCAATCATCACATGTCCAGTCTCATCAATATCCCTCTTCATCAACAAACCCTCAATCACCACAATATCCACAATTCCCTGAAACATCACAAATTGACTCCGGATACACTCAAACTGATGAAATACTTGACAACCTAACCAAACAAATGGCGCTCCTTGCCCAATCCTTCAGAGCAACACTTCCTCAGACCAACAATCAATCCTTCGACCTCATCAACACCCGAAATCAAGTATACTATTCAAAGCTGGTCGGGTTGTCTAGTTCAGAAATGTTCTAAGGGCGACAGAATCAGATCAGAGGTATTTGGCTTAGGGAATGGTACAGCCAGGAAATTTGGGTGCACAGAATAGAGCTGCGGAATGCCAATGCAGGTCAAGGGAAAAACCGTATCAAGTGTTTTTAATTATAATGTAGTTGGACATATTGCAAGGAATTGTTTACTCAGGCCTAAAGCGTCCACAGAGTTCGCTGATTATTTCAAGGACAAGATGCTGCTGATGCAACATAAGCCCAATGAGAATGTCAGTTTTGGATGAAGAGGAACTACTCTTCTGGCTGTGTGAACAGGGCAACACCTTTGATGAGATGTGGATAATCAACCTGTTCCAAGGATAGGCTCTGAACTGGGATTACATCTTCCAGGCAGATGAATGTGACCGCTTCTTGATTCAGATGTTGATGATTGAAACCGAATGCTCAGGCAATATTCTATGGCCAATTTAATCCTTAGTGGATCAGCAAATCCACAAGCTGGTCCATCCAATGCATCAATCTTATCTGAGGTACATACTCTAGAAAATGCTATTGATCATAGTGTCTCTAATCAGGATGAACATGAGATCCATAATAAAGTACAACCGTCAGAGGTTATCGACACAACTAGTGTCCATATGGGGAACAGTAATGCTATTCCATATGAACAATATTTATCGGTCAATGACATTTTTGATGTACCAAGTTGTGCATCTTCCGCTCTAAATAGTGTATATGTATCGCCTGTTAATGATGCGTTCGTTCCTCATGACCCAATAGCCACTGAACTTAAGATCTACAAGGAACAGGTTGCCATTTATGAGCAACGTGCTAAGTTTGAACTGACTGAACGTGAACAACGAATGGATGATCAAATGCGTATGCTTATTCAAAATCGTAATAAAATGGAGGAAGGATTTAAAATGTAAACTTCATTATTCAAGTTACTAGTTCAATTAAGTCAACTATGGGAAAAATAAGATTAATTAATAGAAGAATCTGTAACGGACTTTGAAACAAGAGTTTAAACAGAAAGAGTCAAAATTCCTGACTGATTTTTCCAATCTGAAACACCTTAACGATAAACTTGAGAATAAGCTTCACTCACAAGATCAATCCATTCAAACTGTCCATATGATGTTAAATCCTACTCAGGTGTATGACCAAAAGACTAAAACTGCACTAGGTGCCCAAAACCCTTTTTACCTCAGACAGGCCAAAAAGGCCCAACCGGCACTATATGATGGTGATGAACTTCTTAAGCCTCATCATGTGCCGGTAATTATATCAACGTCTGAGGAAGAATTAGAGTTAGCTGAAGCTACTAGGAATAAACTACATGTGAAAATGAATGACTCTGTCTGTGTGGAAAAGAGGGTTAACATTACGCCCCCTAACTACTCAAAAGAAAATTTCATGGCAACATTCACCCCTTAGACTCAACTGACACCTGAGCAAGTATTTTGGTCCTTAGATCTAGCAAAACGAAAGGCCGAAGAGCTAAAGGCCAATGCAACACCCCTGCCTGTCCTACCACCTGCGACTGTGTATCCTCCCAATACACCGGCCCATCTGGTCCCTAGAACGCTTCCAACTACAAGTCAAGTAAATATTGGTTTGTATGTAATTACTCAACTATTTTGGGATTTTGAGAAAACTTGTAAAAAGCGTATCACACCAACGGGCATAACTGAAGGGGAAAGGGGTTTTGAACAAACAAAAAGGTGTTACTTAACCGAAGTAATTCCATTTTTCAATCTACTCAAAGAACATTTTGAAGGAATTCAAAAATCTCTAGTCACTGAAGTTAGGGCAATGAAAGCCGTTTTTGAAAATTTGGAAGCCGAGGTGGACCAGAATGAGACAGACTTACGGAGTGGTGAGATTGAACGGAAAAACCTTCTCATCACCAATGAGAACTTAGTTGCTGAATGCTTGTCCAAAGATGTGTTTTAATTCTGCACGGATTCAGTATAAACGTTGTCTAGATTTTCTGACATGCATGATGCTTTCACTAGTGCTCAGAAACGTATTGCCGACCTTGAATCTGAAAATTTTAATCTGAGAAACAAGATTCAAAATGATGATCACGACTCAATGATTAAACATTTCTCAGACTTCAAGTTGAACTCTTCAACATGACAATTAAAGTTCAAATCTCAAAGAACGTTTTGAAACAAAAAAACCAGAGTAGTAACATCTTCGGATGCTCTTTCATTTGATTCATTGTTTGTGATTGGGAAACTAAATGATCAGATTTAAAGTCGAGGCAATACGATTCGTGAATTAAAGGAGAAAATATCTCGCCTTTTACAAAGTTGAATAGTGATTCAGATCCCACTTTTGACCTTAATGGCGTTTGATTCTCAGGAACAAAGATTTTTTAACTGCAAAAGCTTCAATGCCCTTATCGGATCTCATTGAATGGCTTAGGGCCGAAAGAAAAATGCAGAAGTTAAGCAGCATATTAAGGAGTCGTTGATTCATTCTAAAAATTAACGCGTACCATAAATAACCACTGGACCAGTACCTACTCTTTGTTATTGTGAAATTGTACACCTTAAGGATCAACTTAATAGAGAATTCAAATTGTGTCATACTTTACCTGATTGTGTAAACCTAAGGTGTGTGCTGGCTCATGGTACGATATCCTATATGCATGTTGATCAATTCCCCTCGTAAACTCCAGAAGAATCAGGAAGTGCATCTACACTATATCAAACGCCTTAAGGAAAATGTAGAAACCCTTCGTGAAATAGTAGAGGATGCTAATGTAGAAAGACCATTGGATACCTCTCTCGCTTCGGCTTGCCGTTACACTAAACACTCTCAGGAGTTGTTAGAATATGTAATAGGTACGTGTCCTAAAGACTTTGGCCCTCGCAATAAACAAAATGCCTCTACCAATTCACTTAGGAAAAAGGGAGTTACTTTTGTTGAACCACATGAAACCTCGACTCATAACACACCACCACAAGTTGAGCACCAAAAAATAAATTCGACTAACATTCCTGGAATTCCCTCTACAGGAGTAAAAGGTGCCTCAGCAGCTAGCAGGTCAAAGCCTAGGAGCAATACAAAGAAAGATAGGACCCTGCCAGCTAAAAGTGCCTTGAAACAAGTAGAAGCCCACTCTAGGATGAATAAGTCGAATGAGAAACATAAGAATCGTGTTGATTCTAGTATTAGCTATAAGCGACTGTATTTAATTCTGAATTCTAAACTTCTTGCAAAACTTGTAACAAATGCTTAATTTCTGTTAATCATGATCAATGTGTTGTGCGTTCTGAGATGTGTGTGAAGCAATCCTCTGCCACTAAAGTGTGGCGGGTGTTAATGCTAGAAGCTTAAGCAAGTTTGGAAGGCCACAGGGAAATTGTTTACCACCATCAGCCATCAGTGGCGAACCACTGGCAGAATATTACCTTTAGGAGATCAGTGGCCTTTAACTAGGAATACTCCACCTAAGGTCTTACCTACAAAACAATGGAAGCCCACTGGTAGACTTCTCCCGTTAGGAAGACAGTGCCCTTTAGTTAGGTCTACTACTCTTAAGAGGAAACTGTTTGCCGCTGTTACATGGAAACTATTGCCCTTGTTGCGTTATAATCATTTGTGTGTACTAAACCAAAATCAGGACCCCAATTGAAATTAGGGATTCCAATGTATCCAAAATCTCCATTTTCGCCTTATTTTGTTTTTCAACATCAGGCTGTGAACAGATCGGTTCTCTGGTATTTGGGACTCAGGCTGCTCAAGAACATATGACTGGAGATTCGCTCACGGGCTTAGGAATTTCATTGAAAATGTTTATTGGATGTGCCGATCTCGGAACGACCATTTTGGTTCAATTATGAGATATGGGGATTATGTCATTGGTGACAGTGTAATTTCTGGAGTATACTATGTAGAAGGACTTGGACACAACCTTTTCTCTGTCGGTCAATTTTGTGATTCAGATCTTAAAGTTGCCTTCAGGAAGCACACATGCTTCGTCCAAGACTTAGATGGTGTTGACCTTATCAAAGGAAGTCATGGTACGAACTTATACACCATTTCTGTTGAAGATATGATGAGGTCCTCTCCCATTTGCTTACTGTCTAAAGCCTCCAAGAACAAATCCTGGTTATGGCATCGTCGCCTGAATCACTTAAACTTTGGCACTCTCAATGATCTAGCTCGTAAAGATCTTGTTAGAGGTTTACCTCGGTTGAAGTTTGAAAAGGATCATTTATGTTCGGCATGTCAACTTGGAAAGAGCAGGAAAGCTACCCACAAACCCAAGACGATTAACACCATTACGGAAGTTTTACAACCACCTTCACATGGAATTATTGTGACCCTAAGAGTGCTCAGTAGTATAAATGAGAAGAATTTACCAATTTTGGTAATAGTCGATGACTACTCCAGGTTCGTTCATGGGTGAAGTTTTTGAGATCAAGGTGAGACTACCCGCTTTTGTAACCCATATGTTTTTTAAAAACATCTTCTAGTCAGTCTCACAAAATGTTTGGTTCGTGCGGATGTTAATGGCACCGAATTCGCTTAATGAAGATTTGACAGAATTTCTATGTTATAGATTGGCATTACAACGAGAAAGACCATTCCGGAGAACTCCTCCTCAGCAGAATGTGTGTGTTGAACGACGGAAATCGCACTCTTGTCTGAAGCCTGCTAGGATATAATGCTGATTTCTCCAAGGCTCCTTATTTCTTTGGGCCGGTAGCTGTGGCTTACTGCCTGTTACACCCATAAACGGATCACTTAATACATACTATTCACAACAAATACCCATATAACTAGTGCATGACAAGAAGCCGGATCTCTCTTTCCTACGTATATTTGGGGCTCTTTGCTACCTAACAAACGACAGCGAAGATCTTGGCAAATTGAAAGCTAAAGCAGACATTTGGTTCTTTATTGGTTACACACCAAATAGGAAGGGTTACAGAATTATAACATAATGGAGCCCAACAAAATATGGAAACTATTCATGTTTATTCGATGAGCTGACTGAGCAAACGGCTCCTGTTCACTCCAGTTCAGGACCCAATCCTAACCTTTTGACGCCTGGACCTATAAGTCCAGGGCTTGTACCTAATTCTGCTCCCGCTATTCCGTATGTACCTCCCACCAATAAAGACTTGGAGCTGCTGTTTTAACCAATATTTGATGAATATTTTAAGACTCTTACGGGTGATCATCAGAGCCTCATGTCCCCGCAGTCCTCATCCTCGGTCATTCCAACCGGGTCCATCAGTATCTTATATCCTTGATAAGCGATGAAAACATCAGGCAGTAATTCCATCCTCTCCTCAGGCTCACAATCTTCTTTGGTACATCACGGTGTTGCAGCTGAGCATTTATTTGAAGTAAATCCTTTTGCTGCAACTAATCACGAACCATTTGTTAATGTGTTCGCTCCAGACCCGAACTATCAAGCATCATCTTCTTGGGTAATCACGCTTACTGAACCCAACCAATCCACTTAACCTCATGAACATCTCCGCAAATGGGAGCCGACTTTTTTCTCATACCTCTTGATAAAATTATTGGGAACCCTTCTCGACCGGTTATCCACTCGGATAACAGGCTTGCTACAGATGCTCTGTGGTGCTTTACATTCAGTACTGTCCAAAGTCGAACCTAAAAACTTCAAATCTGTTGTTACTGAAGACTGCTGGTTTCAAGCCATGCAAGATGAAATCCATGAATTTGATCGACTGGACGTATGGGAATTAGTGCCACCTCTAGACTGTGCAATGATTATTGCTCTCAAGTGGATTTATAAGGTGAAACTTGACGAGTATGGTGACGTGTTGAAAAACAAGGCACGTCTTTATCGCGAAACGGTATTTCGTCAAGAAGAGGTTCTTTCTTGATTTTGAAGAATTCCTTCGGCCTCTCCGGTCGCCAGACTTGAGCTATCATAATTTTTCTTGCAATTGCTGCTAGGCAAAAAACATGGTAGTTTATCAAATGGACGTGGAAAACTGCATTCTTAAATGTGGTTGAGCTTAAAGAAGAGTCGAGTGGAGCCAACCAGAAGGCTTCGTTGACCTAGATCGTCCACATCATGTCTAACGTCTGAAGAAAGCTCTTTACGGGTTAAAGCAGGCACCCCGGGCATGGTATGACACTTTGTCGAAGTTTCTTCTGGCTTAAGGATTCTCTAAGGGTGTAGTCGATCCAACCTTGTTCATTCGGAAGAAAACAGGAGGGAAAACACACTCTTCATGTTCAAAATATTATGTTGAATGATATTCCATTATTTGCCCTCGACGACCCAAAGACTTGTGACTGTTTTTCTAATGAAATGAGCTCTAAATTTCAAATGTCAATGATGGGTCAAATATCCTTTTTCTTAGGCTTACAGATTTCTCAGAATCCTAGAGGCATTTTCATAAATCAATCTAAATACGCTAATGAGATTTTAAAGAAATTTGATCTTCATAAAAGTGACCCTGTTGACACTCCTATGGTGGAGCGGTCAAAACTAGATGAAGACCTCTCAGGGACCCCTGTTGACCAGACCAGATATCGCAGCATGATTGGGTCCCTGATGTACCTCACAGCCAGTAGACCTGACCTAGTATTTGATGTGTGCATGTGTGCTAGATATCAATCTAGGCCTACTAAAAAGCACCTTGAGGCAGTTAAACGGGTCTTTTGGTATCTCCAAGGAACCATCAATATAGGTCTTTGGTATCCGAAAGACACCGCCATGGCACTAACAGCATACGCAGACGCAGATCATGCAGGTTGTCAGGACACTCGCAGAAGTACATCTGGCAGTGCTCAGTTCCTTGGTGATAAGTTAGTCAGCTGGTCATCAAAGAAGCAAACTAGCACGTCCATCTCGTCTACAGAGGCTGAATACATCGCGATGTCTGGTTGTTGTGCCCAAATCCTATGGATGAGGTCTCAATTATCAGATTATGGCTTTGCTTACAATCGCATCCCTCTGTACTGTGACAACAAGAGTGCCATAGCTCTTTGCTGCAACAACGTTCAGCACTCCAGGTCTAAACACATCGACATCCGACATCATTTCATCAGAGAACAAGTGGAAAAAGGAGTGGTTGAGTTGTATTTCGTGAGGACAGAGTATCAACTGGCGGATATATTCACTAAGGCGCTGCCCAGAGAACGATTCGAATTCATTCTCCCAAGGCTTGGCATGAAGTGTATGAAGCCAGAGACACTCAAAAGTCTTCAGGATGATCAGGATGAGTAACGGATTGGCTTCAAGTATCCTATGTAAATATGTACATACTTAAACCCAAAAAGAAAAATACAAAAATATAAAACCATCAAAAATCCATAAAAATCAGAAAATAGAAAATACCAAAAATAGTTTTCTTCAAGACATGTCTTCCGTTTATCGATAACATTTACGGTCCTAGAAATGTCATTCAATAATGACACGGGTCTTTAAATGAAGCTCGAACGGAAGTTTAAACCTTTCAAAACATGTCTTAATGGCTTGCAGTTATTTCAGACTGCAACCCGCTTTTCAAAATGAGGAAAGCACGTCGCCAAAAAGACGGCTGTTCCTAACAACGGGTGATTAAGTTCTCCCGGCATAGGATTACTTATATATCCTTGCAACCTCGATCTATGTACTACTTCAGTTCATGATTTCTTGATCATGAGTAATGATCTTCTTTTTAAACTCAAATAATTTTTCTTCTATGATTCTTCAAAAATTATTTGTGTTACACGTGGTGAAAAAGGTGTTGTCTTTCAAAAACCAAATCAGTCATCTCAGCTTCTCGTCAGAAAAAGATTTTAAAAGAATTTTCTATCACTCAAACAATGTCCACAGCTCTTTAAATAGAAAACGGGACATTATTTGAGGGGGAGAAATGTGCTAATAATTCTTTCAAAATGTTTTTTCAATCATGGAGTAAACAAAAAGGGTTTGACAGTAACGGATCATGATTTAAAAGGGAGTTAATGTATTTTTAACTCATTTAAGCTTTAGATGTTACTTGTGTCATCCTTTAAGGTTTAGAATGCAACATATGGTAAATAGGAACTTACGCCTTTTAACTTGCAACTAGAAGGACCTAGGTTGCCATGGGTACAAGTTTTATAACCCGAACGATTTGTCTCAAAATTATTGATTATAAATCATGTTCGGGTTAACCATTTGAAAAAGTGTTCTAATCAAATCAGAATCAGTTTTCGACATTACAAACAGAGTTTCATGAAATCTCGACCACTCGCATAAATACAATAGATCTTTAAATAGAATACGGGTCTTTGTTGATGGCTTCCTCCAAAGTTGCACAGAATCGCGTTTTATTATCTGATCCATTAACCTCTGGGATATGTTGATGGCTTCCTCTAAAGTTTGTGGTTTCGAGGCAGTAACGTTTTCTTCAATGCTTCGAGGTAGACCTCCGATAAAAGCTTCCAAGAGTTTCTCATTGTTTGGCACCATGTTTGGACACAAGGTGGTTAATTCTTAGAATCTTCTAACATAGGGTTTAAGATCATTTCCCTTTACACTCAGATTGTAAAGTTCCTCTTCCATTTTTCTGATCTCAAACCGTGACAAAATCTTGTTTTACAGAAGCTTTTTAAACTCAGTCCATGGTGGTTTGAAATAGCTTTGCCTCTATTCCCGAAAGTTTGGGCGATATGCATTCCACTAGATAAGATCATCAGTTAAAGTACCAGTAGCAAATGTTACTTTATTTTCCTCAGCACATCTGCTTCGTGAGAATACTGATTCAGTTCGTTCAAACCAGCGAATAAGGCCTACTGCTCCTTCCGTACCATTAAAGCAGAAAGGTTGACAGCTGATAAACTCTTTGTAGTTTCCCGTTTTTACTGCAGGAGTTCCAGTAAGATTGTTGGGATTACTAGCACTTGCTATGGCAGCAGTTTGTGCTTCCACGGCTGTAGTAAGATTAGCAATCAGTTGCCGGATGGCATCTAAAGTTATGGCTGGTGTTTCGGATGTTGACGTCCTTTTGGGAGGCATTCTATCAACATAAGAGAACATGTAGTAAGAATGACATCACAAGTTTAGAAAGGTAATACTTTAAAGAAAATGTGATGCTTAATATGCTTAAGGAGTAATGAATTTTAAGCACTTATGGTATAATTTATAATGATGAAGACGAAAATAATGATTAAATGATGGAGATGATGATGAAAGAGAGATAAGTTGGAAACAATAAGGTACGAAACGGGATTGCCTTTATAAATAACTTGCCTTTTTACTGTACATAGTCAAAATTTGACAAGCGTTTTTATTTATACCTGAGTTCAGTCTTTAGTTCGTTACTATTTCTTCGTATGATCATTCCATCATTAACACGTCCTTCTTTCATTTTCTCGCATGGTAGAAACATCCTAAAGATCTTCCGGATTTGTTTGGTGACGACTTCGGATTTGTCTCAATGATTCGTTCGAGATCGAAATTCTTAGTGACAAAGACAATCTCATCCTTTTACCCTAACCGCCCTCTTTTTAAGTTTGATATCTAGTAGGATTTTCTTGAGTTCGGTCATTAGTTCGTCACAATCCTTCGTATGATCATTCTAGCAATACGTCCGTTCCTCTATTTCTCGAGTGTGAAGATAGAGTTCATCTAAGTAATTCAACATATCTTCGATGTCCCTCATGATTTTCAGATACATCTTAATTGGACATTTTCCTATTTCAAATCTCTGAGGTGGGTAGGATATAAAACTGAGGAAGATGGTGAAACCAAACACAGTTTGATTCCAGGGATGAATTATATAACTAGTTGAGGAAGAATGATGAGGAACATATTCGCTTCTTAAGTTGTAATTAGTCATCAGAACAAAGAAATATCGATGATACAATAGTATGATGGTGTAATATGGAGATGGAGGCAAAATAGCAGGTGAAGTAAATAGGATCTGTGGTGATGAAATAGGTGTTTCCTTAAATAAAATGGCTTGTATGTCCTTCAAGCAAGGATTATTATAGAAAGATGAGAATACGTGGTGGGAATCATATAATACTGTAGAGTTTTCTGAAGAGTTTAAAAGAACTGCTTCTGATGAGCTGAATAATCCGGAGAAACAAAGTATATTGAAATATTCATAAGAGAAAAAGCAATCCTCAAAATCGTTAAGTAGAGTGGTTAGGAGAAGACATCTTCTGTAACAACCAGTTGTAAATAACATAATTTATTTATGTAATGATATAATAGATATGTATCACTTACTTACTAGTTCCGAATGTGTGTGGCACGAGGACTTTTGATGGCTAAAAATAAAGTGTTATAGTTAAGTTTTTGACCTTGTCTCTATAACCATGCACTGATACCAATCTATAAACACCCCTATTTTTATAATATAACAAGCGAAAATAATCTGGGGTATTACATCATGATACAACAATCATAATCATTAGAAAACAACTTTAAAAGAAGACGTTGTTGAAAAATTTAGTATCATTCCATTATAATTAGAGTTTTTTACAAAATGCAGGTCCCAAAATCTAAAACTTCATGTTTGAATGATAACAGTTCAGCCACCTTTGAGTCCATGCCACTCCGTACCGCAACTTGCTCAATTACCTGAGATAAACATGCTAAAAAGTCAACACAAAGGTTAGTGAAAAATCATAGGTATAAATTTATAGTATAAAATACAAGTTATCAATAATTGGAATTTGGATTGCAGGAATAATCGTTATGAAGAACATTATTGTCATAGTGAACATATTATCACCTTTAAACTCATGAATCACATAAGAGATATTAAAGAGATATTGGGAGATATTACCCCAAAATAAATATTAAGAGAATATTGGGAGATATTACCCAAAGAGATACTAGAAGATATTACCCACAGAGATACTAAAGAGATATTGGGAGATACTACCCAAATAGTTATTTCCATGTACCTAGGAAATAATATATCAGGATAGCATATAGTTTAGCATAACACTTGCATTCATGATTTTTATAGTAGTGTCAACGGGTTATAAATATGTGAGATTATAAATTCATTAAGTCTTTGAAAAGTAATCACATTGTTATAAGATAAATGAGTATGTAAAAGAGTTTGTAACAAGCATGTATCCCCCTCGCGGGTTTATAAAACATGTAAAATAAGTAAAGGCGAGGTTATGAACTTCACCTGATATGTAGATGTAATAAATATTCCAAAATGAAAGCTGACGACCTTATCATAATCTTAACAGGGAAGGTTGATATAGCAAATGATAGTAAACAGCCACGTCACACAACCATATAGATATTCAAGTCTTAGAAGATGTACTTTAGTTTTAAGAGTTATGAGGATTTGATTGAAGAGTTTGAAATTATTGTATCACCTTCGAGCCTCAAAATTCAGAGTCATTCCAGTAAACGATTGAGGAGCTAGGGCACTTTAAATCTTAAACCCAACAACTCAGTCCAGAACGTAATACCAAGAATAAAACCTCTTAATTATTAAGCTCCCTAGTATTGTGGTACAAAAATATCTATCCGATATCAGTTTTTAAGCGTTTTATTCAATATCTGAGAAATCGATAAGCAAACAAGTCAAGCGTTTAATTAAAGTTATGTCAGGTAAGGTTTAAAAACATGATTATATACTTTTTTTAAAAATGTTACAATTTAGACCCTGGGTTTGGAAATATTGCAAGAAGAACCCCCTAGGTTTGCATTTTACGACCTTTGGTCCATCAACTTTGAAAGATATACCAAGTAAGACCTTGACTTTGAAAAGTGACATAAATATGATTCCCTGGATATATAACTTTGATAAAAATGCAACTTTTTAGTCCTTATTAGTTTATAAAGTTCTAAAAGTTACGATATATACCCCAAGCATGGAGTTATAATTACAAAAACATGCCCAAATTGCCAGCAAGCTTATTTTAACATTTCATTAGAACATTTATAACTATAATAAATATAATATGAAGATTTAACGCAACACAAATCGGTTAAAACATAACATTCATAGCTATAAGTAAAATGGGTATCCATATAGGGTTTCAAAATGTAAATCGCGTGGTTTTTGATGGTTCAATTCCCTTCATTAACAATAAAGTGGTTATAGTTAATATTATTTAAGCATGTTAGGATATATAAAACAATATTTAGTCATTATAACATTTAGTTTTAAGAAAAACGCAAAATTAGGGTTTCGGGTATACAGTTTTGGATCAAAATGGAAAATGAGCATGAATTGAGTTATGAAACTTTAACAAGAGTATATTTAGGATCATATGAACATTATAAAGGTGTATTAGCAGAAGTAGAACTCCAAAACATGGGGTTTGACTTCACTATCAAAAATGGTGGAAATGGGTCATTTCGGGTAGTATTTCCACTCGCACGCCTTGTATCTTTACTCCGAGGCATCAATACTTCAGGTTCCGTCTGTGAACTCTTAATGACCAGATAATAAGGAGCACAATATTGCTGCCAATTGGGATTGATAAAAAGAGATGTGGTGCGAGTTGAAATGAACACATAAGGCTCCTATTTATACCTAAATGAAGCATAGATGACTAAGGAAGCTTATGAATCTGATATAGGACATGTGTAGCAGCTAGGGGTGATGTGTTGAAGCTACATGATGAGTCTTGAGGTCTAGAGGTGGTAGGATTGCAAGGTGGATGTTTTGTAGGGTGTTTGGGTGTTCGCGGCTGAGTTAGACAAAAAGAAGGCCATGTTGCCTTTAATTTCGAACCAAGAGAAGGTTCAAGCAGGTTGTAGCTGCTACAAGGTGTATAGAAGGAGTTTATGCAAGTTTCCTTGACACATGGTATAGGGTCTAAAATTGTTAAAGAAGACCAAAAATGGGTGCGGGTCTTTTTTAGGCTCTCAATAAGTTTTCAAGAGTCTTCAAGGAATCATTGTGTTTATGAATGATTAAGGATAGATGAAATAGGTTTTTAAAGGTCTGGGATTAAAGTAAGTTATAAAGATAAGCAATTCGTTTGGGTTAAAAACGGTTTAGAAATAGTAGAAATGGAGTAGCGGGTTTAACTAGGGCTAGGTTTAGGGTTTTTCTTGACTTTTTCTTAGGCTTATATTTTGCATACTTTTGATTAGGAATGATGGAATACAAATCCTAGGGCTTATATAAAGTATTATCAATGAATTTTGGTCGTTGGTTTAAGTTATAATGGGTTGAAATTGAGAAAACGGGTCAAAATGATAATTAGGGCATAATTAGGGTTTTCTAGATTCGTTAAGGTTTTCTATCTTGCTTTGATTTCCTTGCACATTGCCAATTAATGGATATATATGATTTGTAAACTCATTTTATGAAGTTTAAAATGCCCTTGGTTGGTTATTTGGGATTAGAATGGTTTAAAACGGAGAAACGGTTAAATGAACAATAGGTACATTTAGGGTTTCTAGATAAATGTTTTTACGTACAAGTGAAAAAAATGATGAAGTAATGAAGAAATATTGATAATAGGATTGATAAAAATTTGTAGAAATTAAGTTAATTTCAACTTTTTGAGTGTGTGGTTTAGGGTTTTGATGAATAAAAACAAGAAACGAGTCATATTTACTATGTTTTTTTTTGCTTTGCTCGGTTAGGTTTCTGACTTTTAAATTAGGGTTTTGAGTGTAAAATGTGTTATGAAAGCTATGCTATAGAATAATAAGGGTTTACACATTGTATATTAAGTGTGAAGAACTTGTACAAGTGTGTGAAAAATATAGAGTAAAACAAGTAGAACGTCTATTTTTAGATATCATGCATTAATGACTTGTATATTGAGCTTTGAAAGACTTGTACCTTTCTTTGGAGGGAATGTATATTCATATGATATGTTATGTTACTTGTACCTATGCTTTAGTAGCTTGTACATTCTCTTAATTATTAATCTTTTATTGATTTAGGTTAGAGTATACATAACTTTTAAAGCCCAAATTGATATAACGTTGCGAATGTAACATATAGGAATAATGTACTATTGTAATGAAGATATTAAGATATTGACTTGACATTTTATGATATTTGCTTGACATATATGAAGACAGGATTGCCATAGATAGGTTGCGTGAGCTCGTCTACTTTAGTTATGTAAGTTACATGACATACTGAGATATTGACAATGCAAGTAATATAATAAAGCAAAAATTTCCCCGTATAATTGTGATAATAGTAAAATAGGTTGATGAAAATTCTTGGGTTGTTATAATCACCAGATCGCATCCACTCATTCCACACAAGAAAATCAACAACAAATCATAGAACACTAGGAAGATTATGTCCTAATTTGATCAGTTTTCATGCTATCTAAAATATAGACATTTTAAAGAAAAGTAGAGACGGGTACCCCCATGGCAGCGGCGGGTACCTGGTAACTAAATTTTATGGCAAGAAAAAAATGTTATTCATTGTTATTCATTTATACGTTTTTTTCTAATAATAAAATTACGAAAGAATGACAAATTTTAATTAAAATAACTTTAAGTAATATGGAGTTCCAATCTACACATTTGTATACCCAAATAAACATAAAATTCAAACGAAAGAAAGGAACATAAGTAACATCTTTCAAACATAAGTTAAAATAGACTCATTACAAAAAGAACAATGATTGCTCGAACAAAAACTATTGTTTTTCAAACCTTTGGAATTACTTCGTAAACGGGTCACTTACATCTATTTGGAAAGTCTCAGTGTTTAGCCGTAAACAATAGCACGTACAATTGGTTTGGATCCACATGTTGTACGGACACTTTTTTTTGTCCACTTAATTAACGAACTTTTAAGTTTCGTGTTAATTTCACAGTTAAAAACTTGTTTTACCTGAAAGGACTACACTTATGGTCCACATTAAACGGAACAAAAAAAAGTTTCACGTACCAAAACGGAACATTAGAAAAAGTTCACGTACAAAAACAGAACATTAGAAAAAAGTTCACGTACCAAAACGGAATATTAGAAAAAGTTCACGTATCAAAATGGAACATTAGAAAGTTCGTTAAGTTGGTGAAAATTAACACAAAACTTTTTTCCCGGTTGCCGGTCAAGTTGGTGAAAATTAACACAAAACTTGAAAGTTCGTTACATTAAGTGGAACAAAAAAAGTTCACGTACCAACATGGAACAAAACCGAAAGTACGTTGCTATTGTACGGCTAAAACCCAAGTCTCAATTAAAACACACGACCCGCGAGACTTCAGTCCTCGTAAAATTGTAGTACACGTTGTGGCACAATCAATGTGATTATGTCTCTCTATAATACAAAGTGGTATTTGCCAAATAAATCTTAGAAACCAATTTATATCTTGAAATAGGCAAAATGTTTTATAAAGTAGTAGAGATTTGGAAGGGGGGAGGTGATTTTAAATCGTTTGTTACAATTTAAAAAAAAACTAAATTAATATTAAAAGTATGTTACAACTTATAGTTTAAATGAGTTGTACAATTCATATGGTTATATGAGCTGCATTAAATTGTGGTCTAAACCAGTTTCTATCTACTAACGTAAAGCAAGATAGTAGCTCCAAAAGTATAAAAGAGGGTACTAGGGGGAAGAAGGTCACAGCTTTAACTTTAGGGTGAAGTGCTGCTTTGAGTTGGACTTTCTGCTAGTGCCTTCAAAATGCAGCCTTCACTTGGTCAACAGAACCCAGGATTGCTTGGATCTGCTGCTTTAACTCGGTCAAATGCAACTGTTGGTCTTGGTTCCTTTCGAGCGTGCAGGTGGATCCTATCTCCTTCTTTTGTTCTAGTTCCCGTGCGTGTAGGAGGTCTTTTTTTGCCATTTCTATTTTTGATGTGTGTCCTGCTCCGGCAAAAGGGGAAGGGAATCAAATTTGACGTTATAGTACACATAGCCCCTCCCGAACTCTGTTTCGCCATCTATAGCAGATATTTCTGGTCCCTTAGAATATTCCTAGTTATCTAATTTAGTAGAGCTTATACTTATATATTGTGGATTTTTAAGGCTTTATCTTGCTTTAGCTTATGTACTCTAGCCCTTTATTCGACTTAAAACCATTTAGTCTCGCTACTATTTGATTCTTTTTTAATCTAAAAAACTATCCATCCGACTTATATCAAAGCAAATTCCAAGATATTGCATGCAACATAAGCATTGTGCCTTTCTTTGTAGGCCTCCACAGGGCTTTCCGAAGCTTAGTGAATGGTAGACAATCTATTAACCTTAGTGAGGCTAGGTCCCCTGATTTATTAACTGACATCTTTCTTTACTTAACTTACTCTTTCTAACACTTACATCTTGACGTTAGCTTAGCGGGTGACGAATCAGAGGGTATCTTAATTAAACCACGCTTGCCTCTCCTTCTTTGTTTAGTAAGTTCATGTGTTTGGGCGACTGAACGCCGTGTGGTTAGCTGAACAGACAATTTGAGTATCCTAACAGCTACAGCAGCAAAGAGAAGTCTTTGTTCACTATTCCGACCTTAGGTTTAGGTAGTACGATGCCGTCGTATTTTTCATTCCCATTCAATGAAGGTTTTGACGCAATCAGGCATGATTAGCTTGCTTAACTACCATACAGGAATACAGACCGCTGGCCTGGGGAATCTATGAACTACTATGTTTAGCCTACTGGCCTAACTAGCCTTTTAAAAACAACCTATCGGACCTCTACCACTCTATATAAGGTCACATGAACATGGCGGCCTATCTTCGCTTTTTGATCATGCGTTGCTCCCCCCCGTTCACAGTAGCTGACGAACTCTGCTCACATTCCAGGCTTGGCTCACTTCTGGCTTCCTAGGGCCCCAACTCAAAACAGCCAACTCACGTCGCCTACGCAACGAAGATAAGTAGTTTACTTGCTTAGCTTGAACATGCCAACAACATTCTGTTCACTTACGCAAGATTCACTCCATTTTACGTGATAGCACGCTATTCCACTCTCTAGCTTTCAAGAACCCACTAGCGTATCTGAAGAACGTAGTGTGAAAACGAAGTTTGACTTTTGACTTAAACATTTCTCCTTCTCTACTGAAAGGCTATATCCATGAATCCGGACTTGAAGAACTTGAGGAGCATAGAGTTCAATCAGCCCACAGTTTCTCCCTATGGCTGACTCTTGTGCCGAACAAACCAATCTTCTATTCATCCAGAATCTTCTTTTGATGAAAAAAAGAAAAAAAGGAAAGAACTGGGAGTTGGCGCTACAGAACTCTGCTTGCTACCAAGCCCTCCGCAAGAGCTCCTCCAGTTCGATTATGATTCTTGACTTGACTTATTATAAAAATAAATCACTATCCAAATAAAAGACGACCGATTATCTACCCAAGAAGATAGAGAGTCCCACATACGAGGAAAGGTCACAAATAGAGTTGAACCAAGTAACATTGCAAAGGCATAATGATAGTAGGGTCAGGATATCCCCGCCCTTCGAACCGGACATGAGGGTCTCCTCTCATCCGGCTCTCTACAGGAGAATCTCTACTCACTGCTTCCCCTAATATCCTCCCTTTACCACATCATGGGGGTTTATAGGATATCCTAGAGGCTAGCTCGGAAAGGCTGTTGTACCATACCTTTTAACTTAACTCTACTCTAGTAGTCACTAGACTTACTATAGTAGTCCTCTTTGCCGCTCTTGCTAAAATCATTACTCTTCATTCTCCCGTGCTCTAGCCATTGCGCTCCCTAGACCACTACCATGTAGTTAGGTAGGGACAATAAATCTAGGAATCTAGTAATGAATAAGGATCCCTATCAATATCAAAATAAAGAAAATAGAATGCAATATATTACCTTTCTCTTACTCAATAGATGTATCTGATCTGATACGGTACCGTACAATACGAGACAATGAAATGCAATAGGATAGATGGTAGTGGGCTTCCTGCGTCCAAAAGCAATGCTTCACTTATCCCCTTGTCTATAGGGACCTCGTGGCATACAACCGAAACGACTCCCGCTAGATAGCTGCCCATTTCTCTCTTTTTACAGCCTTGTGGACGGACCTTCCATTTGGTATAGTCTGGTCAAATTAATTATTAGATTAAGTGCAACTATGGTACTAATTAAACATCACCTCGTATAAAAATGTGTATACGCTTTTCAAGCTTTTTCCTTACTCTTACTAAAGCAGGCACACGCAAAACTCTCTATTTGGCTTTTCACGCCCTTGAAACCAATACGTCTAAACATAATGTAGGTGCTTTCACGACTCACTAAATGGGGGATCAAAATCTTTGTGTTTCTAAAATCTTGCGAGGGCATTTCAGTCACACGAAAAAATGAATTTCAACTCGAATATTCGCGTTCTCAACAAACGCTTTTAATTAAATTGTTAAGTATTTTATTAAATATTTTTATTTAATAAAACGTGATAATTAAATATCATTTAATTATTTTTGTGTTTCTAAAATCTTGCGAAGGCATTTCAGTCACATTCTAACTGTTTTCGGGTCTCGGTCACAACTAAAAAGTTGTCAGGAATGTCATTTTACATAAAATTGCTTTAGAGTCCGAGTTGTGAAAACGTGCTTTAGATGGTCGTTCTTATAAGTCAAGCCAAACCATAAAAGTCAACGATTGAAATCGTCATTCAAGAATTTGAAAATTCTTGGATGTTACAATAAGATTCCTGAGGAAAATGCACCTAAGATCAAATATTTCGAGCCGGCTTCCGTGGAAAATTCAGACTTTCTTTTTGATGCTGCGATCACATAAAAACATAAACTTTGAGGCTCAATAGCTAAATACATGGCAATTGAATCATAAGCCGAGATCATAAAGAGCATACTGCGAGTAGGAAGTGGAATTAATACAATGGATTCAAAAGCATCAAACCTCTCTTGTTCGGAAGAATCGAAACACATCGAAATGGTACCAGCCGTACTTAATAATAGAAGGATTTGGCAGAAATATGTAAAATTGTCCCTCCTAAAAAGATTATTCCAGAATAAATGGGCAATAGTTAGGAGAGGTGCGCCAGCGGCGAGCAGAAGCAAGGTTATTAGATACCTCAGGAAAGCCCGGCCAGAACCACACGTGCAAGTTTCCCTGCATGTGGCTCGTCCGTGATAACTTCTTCGGATTTGCGTGAACTAGCGGACCGATCACTAAGTGGGGATGCTCCCTCCAGCATGAGCGAACCTTTTCGAAAGTGGTTAGGAATGGGCGCCCCTCTCCCAGCCCGGATCCAGCCAGGTTCTATTGATCATGTCCCCTTCCCAACAGTTGGAACTTGTCTTGGGGCGTCTTTGGCTTTACGAGAGAAAGCTCGCCGTAGAAAAAAGTCTTTCTCTTCCCGTCCCGGGTCATAGGTGCGTCCACAGAAGAGGAAATCGCAATGCATCTTGCTCAGCAGGCGTAGCTTGGAGTGAGAGTGTAGCGGGGGTAAGGAGGCCGCCAGAGAGGAAGGCAAACCGGCCTATTAAGCGCAGCTAAGCTAATATGCGCCGGAGAAAGCCAGGTGCCGTAGGTAAGCTCTATTCGGCCCGGAGCATTGATTCCCCATAACGAAGAGGCTAGCTCTATCTCTCAATTACCTATCCTGTGCTCGAGAAGGTCCCTCAGTTCCTCGGCAGCACCTCGAGGTGCATTTAGTTGTCTTACATGAGACTCGGGATATTACCCACTCCATGGCATGACACCTTTCGGTCATCCATTCCGCCCGCCCGCCCAGACGCGGCGCCTTTTCTCATTATCATCTACCGCCCTTTCTTTCCTCCCCGCTATTCACGCATGAAGATCGTCGTATGTATGCTCGACTTCGGGTGTCGGTGCTATAGTATAGGTAGGAGTACATTATGGCAGGATCAGTCACCCGGGCAAACCAACCCTCCTCCAAGAAGAATTGTGCTATGCCCCCCCGATCCCTATAGAGCGAAAGAGCTGCCTGGTGATCCCTAGGTTGCAGCACGTTCGGTCGTTAACTCCTCGCGCCGCTGCCGCCGTTTCTAGGACCGACCGACGCCTCACCTGCACAGGTACCTACCTAGTGTCGGTCGCACATTCAACATAGCGTTCGGACTCATGTGCCTTCCAGAACCAGGGGTCTTCGAGCCTGCTGCGTACGATTAGCCAGCCTTGCGGCGGCAAAAGGATTCTAAGCCCCCCCATGCTACGGTTCCCTGCGGTCCGAACCCGGTGCCGCATTAGGTTAGGGAACTGGGCGATAATAGCTCCTCCGCATCCCAAAGCGCGCTGCCCTCCTAGGCGCGCAACACTAAGTAATCCAAGCCAACCCACATTACTGACTAACGGTGGATAATCAAATTTCTTAGACGTACTAAATACAACTCCATGAATGAGCAAAATGAAGGTTGCATTAATGATAAAGATCTCTGGGGAAACCGCTAAAAAAAGATTGAACATGTGGGAGGATCCGAACGAATTCTGCTTTCATTTCCCACGTATGGAGCACTGAGTTACTTACGTTACGGTCTTCAGCAGGTAGGCTGCACGCGGCTAGGAAGGCTACGTCCCATGCGTCAGTTTGTGGATCGCGGTCTCACACACTAATCGCACTATGTGGAAGAGTTTTATGGGGGATTGTCCCTAAGTAAATTTGAGTTAAGCTTTGTTCTCTTGCAAAGCGGCGAGCTATAGCTATTTAGAAAAAGAAAAGATTTGAATTTGCAATGCACTATCCGGTCCAGCCCCAATCTCGATGAAAAAAGGAGAAGCAACTAAAGAAGGGTGACGAAGCTTCTTTGCATCCCATAGTGCTGTCGCACTAAGCGACTACCGTTCCAGAGTCGTACAACGAAGTGATTAGCATACCAGAGTGACGCAAGGCTCTAAGCTCGTACCTTATAAGTAAGCTCTTTATGCTCTCTCCGCTCGCTCCTTTTCGTAGCGTAGATCTTTCTTCTCTTAAGAGATTTTGAGAAGGGTGAGTGCGCTTTCGAAAGTTTCGACTTTTCGATCTTTCTTCCCTTAGCGCACAAGCACTAAGCAAGTAAACTACCTTTTTTCTTCTCTTTCATCCCAGACTCTTCTTTTTTTAATAAAAAAAAGAATCCAGATATCTCCGAGAAACTACACTAAAGGGAACTGTTAAGTATAGACGATGCCTAGAAATGATAGTAACACCTGGGGCCTTCGAAATACCAAATCCCAGCTTAAGTCCAAAAGGCCTACACTTTAACTAGGAACAGAAAGGTCCGCGAAATAACCGCGTTGCTCGATCAGTGAAACCAGAGTGATGGTCTTCTGGGACGATACATTCGTAATGGATCCATCATATACGTTATTTTAGATGGTTCTAATTGTGGGCGATAGTCTTCATCATCCTCAGCAGCTTGAGCAGGCTCCTCAATGGCTTGGATAGCCCCTGAAGTAATATCCTAACGTGTACTCAAGAACACAAGAAAAGAGCTTTTAAATGGCCTTCTGTTTTTTTTGATCAAAAAGTAGTGTTTTCCCGTGTTTTTAGGCCATAAACTAGAGAGTTAGGTTAAAGGTAAGCCGGCTAAGAGGACTAGGAGCTTAGCTTGCTGGCGAGAAAGGGTGAGTGTTCAGTACGCTCTTTAGCCTTTAACAAGGGCTAAGCCGCTAGGAATGGCTTGCTGGCCTGTTGGGAGAGTGGAACGAAGTTATTCTCGTTAGAGAAGCACGAGTGGAACGGCTTTAGTGTCAGTAGGTGCCTAAATGAAGCGATTAAGCGTCGGGGGCTTTGCTGGCTTGCTGGCTAGCTCGTGCAATCAATCAAAAATTATTCGCGTTAGTAAGCTAGCTTTGTAAGCTAAGCAAGCCTTGTTCTTCGGGCACTACGGTAGGACGTGGATCGACCATGACGAGAATGGACTTCTCCATAATGTAATAGAAGAGTCACAGTCCAGTTCCATGGGCTTTCTCCCTTCACGAAGGAGATATGAATTCCATTCAGGCGGGTAAGGGCTTGGCTTGACCCTGTGTTCTCTCCTGGTCTGGTCGGAGGCAAAAACTGGCAAAGTTCATCATTCAGTGGTGGGGTGTTCGTAGAAAAGAAGGCGTCGCCCAACAAGTGACAGATTTTGATGGAGTCTCGCTTGGATGCTGGGAAGATCCATAGATCTGGATAGAGTCCCCAGAATAGTGCGCGCGCTAGCGTGCTATGGCTTATGCAGTTGATCAGATCAGATAGCCCTTCGGGCAACCAACCAACCAAACCCGGCACATCAAATTCCATTCTGATCAACAACTTGGAGGTAGGCTGAGTGGCTTAAGGCATTGGTTTGCTAAATCAACATACAAGAGGATTGTATCATGGGTTCAAATCACATTTCCTCCGGAACAGAAGTGAAATGGGCGGGCGAAATGACGTGAGAGAAAGAACCTCTTGGTGGAGTCTAGCCCCCCAAAATAGCACTACTTAGTGACTAGGAGCGGAGAGACCTTTGCGCGTTCTTTTTGTTTGATCGGCCTATCTTCTTTCTATAAGCAAGCTCCCTCCGGCTGTCCAGGGACAGGATGGCTCTCGGTTCTTGAGCATGTTGGTGGATTAGGCGGCAGTTGAAAGAGCTGCTCAAAAGCTTGACGAAGAAGCGAAAAAGGCCTATTATATATATATTCTATTTTTTTAGTACAAGGGTTTTTTACTAGTCAAGTGGTAAGGTAGGGCACTATTCGATGAATAAAACAGATTTTAGGAAAGTGGTTCAGGTAGCTCAGCTGGTTAGAGCAAAGGACTGAAAATCCTTGTGTCAGTGGTTCGAATCCACTTCTAAGCGGGCCAAGGGTCCAAAGGCCGGGAGCGAGTTGGATTTTGAAATTCAAGTGCAAGAGTAAGCTAAAAAATGTGAGCGCTCCTGCACTATACGGCTTTTTTACGTCGCCCTATCTTGCTGGAGGCAGATTGAGAAAAAAAGCTGTTTCTTAGGTTCTCGCGTCCCTGTGCCCAAAAGGATGGGTGAGTTCGGTTTGAGTGTTCATCGATCGGGTGGATCTATATGCTCCGGGGTGGTGAGACGAGGTGTAGCGCAGTCTGGTCAGCGCATCTGTTTTGGGTACAGAGGGCCATAGGTTCGAATCCTGTCACCTTGATGTGAGGCATTCCGTCAGCAAATACTCAAATATGAACATCCATCGACCGTTACCACTTCCTCTTACTCGTGACTCGTATATGTACTTTCTATAGCAAGCACACGAGACCTATAGCTAAAGATCATATAGCGCCACAGTATATATATACGAACCTATAAGGAACACTTATCTCTTTCTCAGTGCTTTCTTTAGGCTCCTGGCTGCTCGTTGGTAGAACACAACCCATATGATATTGAGCTTGAGCATTCGGGCTTCTTTCTTTTTTTTTAAGAAATGCTTCTTTCTAATTCTAAGGTGGTAGGGCAGCTAGTTTGAGTGGGGCCTGACGGTTTCCCGAACTTATTCTTTCATTTTATATTAATAAGGGGCTAGTTAGGGAGGAAATATCGATGGCAATCAAGGATGGATTTCTATTTCGGAAGGGGTGCTTACTGAAAGAGTTCAACACTACGCTCATTGCTCTTCTTCTAAAGTCCCTTGGAGCCAATCGCTTGCCTGAAGCTTGACATGATGAAGGCGCTTTGAAGCCCTTCCCGAAGGAAAGAGGGAATGGCCCTTCCTCTTACCTTCTGTTGAGACTGAGATAGAAGACTGGGCTTTCTCCCTCTTCTACCGAGAGGCCGCGGGAGTCAACTCTGTCTCATCCTCATCCCCCTGGTAAAGGCGATCCTAAGCCCTCCTCTCCGCCTAGGAGGCACCTGTTTGGATGAAGGCACGGGTCGTCTAACAAGGCATGGGACCCATAGATTCATTGTCTGCTGTGCAGAAGCTTCCTTCCTGCATCTGCATGCGCGCTTCCCCAGAAGGAGGCACACATTGTAACAATTCATCGCGATAGCTGCCTTTGGCTCTACTCTAATTGGCAACGAGACAATGGATTGATTCCTACACCTATGGGCTCAGGTTCCTTCCTCCTCTAGTCCGAATCAAGATGGCTCCTCTCGATCTTGTGATGCCTTCGGCCCAAAATTCTCCAGATAGCTGCCTTTACTTTTATATTAGTCAAGGGAAAGCTTATGAACGGTTCCGAAATTACACGCTATTCCGTCTCATCCTTTCGCCCCGGATGGTAGGAATAAGATAAAGGAGGAGGACTTTTTTGACTTCAACCGAGGAAGACTCGCACCCGCGTCTTTGTTTGAATCACTGACAGTTCGGGCAGGCCCGCAGGGCTGGAATTCTGAAAAGAAGGAATGTCTGGCTTTTCCTATTCTAGTGCAGGTTCTTGCTCGGTATAAATCGCTTCACTTTGAGTGGGCTTGGCCCGCGCCTTGACAAGGCTGTTGCCCCTCCTTCCACCCGTAGAGAGAGCCGGAGTTAGGCCTTTGTATGACGGATTGATTGATAGTAGGATCAATGATGTTTAGTTTCATTCAGGATCGACATGCCCCAGGGTTGAAGAATTCGATGACTGGCCTTCGCTGCAAAAAATCCCGGAATTGGTCGATTCGGAATCGGCTGGATTGGAGGAATCCGGAGCCACAAGGATCTTCAACGGGTTCGAAAGTCTTTTGATTCCAGGCGGCCGGCCCAATTCTATGGAATTCGCTATAAGTCAAGCTTGTCGACTATCAAAGGAAAGGCCGGTTCGAATTTGTTCTTTCTTTTTTGATTTTTTCTTTTTTTATAGGGAGGATAATCTCTTTTGGCAGCTCAATCCTCACGGTAATAATTATGCCAATTCCGCCTAAAAAAATCTTCAGGTGATCAAGAGGGCCCCTTTTTCAGTAGATGAGATTAGGATGAAAGGTATTATCTCAACGATGCTTTTCTCTGGCTTGCTTTTCAAAATTTCATTTTGGCCTGCGGTAATGTAATCGGGATTTTCAAAATTTTTTTTGACTTCTTTCAAAGGGGAATGAAGACCTTCCTTAGAAGTTGTCGCTCGATCGAAAGGATATAATACATACAAAACCTGAACTTCGCGGACTTTCCGAGGTATAACCTTCGCCACGACATTAGTGGCTTAGCTCTTCGCGCTTCCCGCAGGCTTTTTTTATAGGGAGAGAGTCAGGGGGGCGGTACGGAAGATTGGTCCGCTCCGCAAAGCTTAGCTTTTCGGTTCCCTCCCCCTATGCGGTCGGCCTTATTACCAGTCTGCCTCCTTTCTCTTGATGGAATATCTCAATACCCGAGCTCCTGCTTTCCTTGTGTTCTTCACCGGCGCTCGCCGGATGTATCACTCATCCCGCTCCTAAGGTAAGGAGTCTTCTGTGTGTTAGAATCTTTACGGGAATGAATCGCATATGTTGGTTGAGAATTGCTCGGGAATTCATTGATAATGATAATGACTTTGCCAGGTTCTAGGAGGCTACTATTCTTTTTTGTCGATCGAGCCGCTCTCCCTCATTCCACTTGTCCAGCCCTCTTCACGAACTTGTACAATCGATGCCACAGAGATAGCCAACTCTATTATCGAAAAAATCAGGAAAGGGGCGACGATTTGGCACCAAATATCCGGAGGTGTGGAAAGAGCAGCTGTGAGAAGCGGAAAAACCATCAAAAAACGACGATTGTTCGTGGAGGTTTCCACAGAAAGACCCCTTGGTTCTGGCAAACGGATCACAATTACAGGTACCTGGGAGCATACCGATGGAATGAACGAAATACGAACAGTTAACATAATATGGTCATAGATCTTAGGTTGTAACTTGATCATGAGCGAATTTGTTGATGTTGCACCCATCAAGTATGGAAAGTGCCAAACATTGGGAACTACCCGGGGAGGAGTTAGGAACAGGAACAAGGAGAAGCGAGAACCACTTAAATGGAGGAATCGATTGTATTTCGTCCTTTGTTCCCCATAGCAACTGGGGATCAAAAAGCACCAAATTTGATGACTTATTAAGGGAAAGACGAAGTAAGAGCATGCTATTGAAGACGTTGCAAGATATGTCGGGGAGGCCTCCGTTGATTGTGTACGAACAAAATACGAGTCCAAAGGCAAGGTAAGAATCAGAAAGGGTTTAGCTAATAGAGATATTAACTCTTCCGGGAACCAGTAACGCGTAAACCATGTCAAACCAAGACCGATCAATATCCGAACGGAACGGATTCGAACTTCTCCTAGAATAGTTTCCGGTGCGAAATGAAATTCATAGGATATATGAGTAATTCAAAGGATAAATAGAAAGATTTTATAGGATTCTTTAGTAATGAACAAAACAAATAGATTGATTATGTATCACAATTTCATCACTACATCGAAGGCTTTTTTGTAAATATATTGATAAGATAGCTTGGTATCCAAACTGTATCAATGATTGTGATCCTCATTGTGTAGTGTACATAATTCGTGTTAGGGTCTACCAAAGAGGGTGGGTATAGGGCATCTAATAAAAAAGTTTCCATTTCTATCGGTCATAAAATCAATCAAAAAAGAAAAAGCAGACAGGAACTGTTTTCTTCTCTAAACAAGCGGGTTTGGGGTTCTTTTTTTAACACCCTAATTCTCTTGTTTGTTGGCTTTAATACCATGAAATAAAATAGAGAAAAAGACCTTCAAGATACTAACCATTTTCAAGAGACAAACTCCAGTGAACCACTTTCCTCCTCTCTTCTTTTTTCCTCCTCTCTTCTTTTCTTCATTCCATTCATTCCCCTTTGAAAGAAGTCAAAAAAAAAAAAAAAAAGAATCTAACGCTCTAGTCTAATTGAAGACTTTCAACGCTCATGCTATTTGAAAGAGCTTTCAACATGGAGTGGAGACTCCATAACGTACACAAAGAGTAACCGCTCTATGAATATCATCCTAATTCAGGTCTTGTTCCGCACTTAAATGATAACTCAAAGCCTTACCTTGACCAGGAAAACCTCGATGACATAATCGTTTATAGTCACTCACTGGAGGTTTGGAACCCTGAGTACAGTGTTGCGCGTGTAGCAGGAAAAGAGGCTGTACGTGAAAGGGTACTCGGACTAAAGTGCTATTTCTTGGCCATTGGATCAGCAAGGGTGTGATTCAGATGGATCAAGAGAAGATCAGGTCTGTTTTGGACTGGGAAGTGCCGAAGAAGGAGAGAGCAGGCAGCAGTGGTGAAGCCGGATGCTCGAAGCAATTTGCTTTTTTTTACGACAAGACAGCTCAGGAGGAGTCGAAAGTTGCCACAACCTAGGAGGGGTTTATATTATAGGAAGCCAAAAAACTTGAGCCTTTTTACAAACTTCTTATCTTAAAGGGGGAGAGCGACAGGACGGCTTCAAGGAGAACGTCGAGACGCCATCAGTTTGGAGCGCGAGGCCAGCAGAGCTTGCTGCAGAGGAGATCCGGTAACTTTTATGAATGTGGAGGAGTGGGGCATTTTTCTCGTTACTGTCCCAATGTTCAGACGGACGAATGCTGCTGGGGGAGTGCAGAATAGACCAGCTGAAGATGGAAGAGTGCACGTTGTGGAGCCTAGAGCCCGGGAAGCTCTAAAGGTAAGTGAAAGTCGGAAACATTGCGGGGGTTCTGAAGCTTAGGAGAGGAGACAGTTTCGCTGTCGTTAGATTGTGTGGCAACGTGAGCCAACGCCAGCAGAAAGGAGGAGGAGACGGAAGGCTGTATTCCGAATCTATGCCCGAATTGGACAGTGCAAAGATGATCATTGATGCTGGGAGTTCGGATAACATAGCGTCCACGGAGATGGTGGATCAGTTGGGGCTGGGGAAGTGAAAGCAGGACGTATGGTGTGAGGTCGTCCCTATGTATTACATATCCTACTCGGAAGACCATGGTAATACGAGTAGGGTGTTACCTGCGTAGGGAGAACACCGGTTGACTTTTAACAGCAAACGCGGTTATTGCCATCAGAGTTGGCTAAGGAGAAAGGTGTTGGCATAGCATTTCTGGACGTGGGGGAAGAGTCCATAGAATGCTATGCCTTGATAGCAAAGCCAACTAGCAGAGTCGAGGATCGGTGGGATGCCGTAGCTTTAAGAGATAAGGGCTGAGGCAATCGGAAAGGCTTTTTTTTTAGGAAGGAGGCCCCCTCCTATGTTGTAAAAGGGAAGTGCAGATCTTTCTGCAACACTCTTCCGGCTTGATTACCCCCTAAGAGGAGGATATAGAAGCAGATTTAGTTGCAGGTAGGAGTGAGTCTACCCTGCAAAGCGGCTTCTCGCTTATCCCCATTTGGGAATGAGGAGATCCGACGTCAAGTGCAGGAATTGCTGTCGAAGGGGCGGGAGAGTCTCCGTCCGTGTTCAACGCCTGCTTGACTAGCTCAAAAGGAGGCAGCTGGAGTGTGTAGATGGGCTTTGAAGCAGGGCCACAGATATTTCAAAAATGAATAAGCAGGAGAAAACCCACATTTATCCGCACCATGGCCTGCCAAAAGTGGAATCGGGGGAGGCTTTGGAAGAAAGGTTCTGAACTAGAGAGGGACCTCCCTACCCCGCGACAGATTAACTAGAGGAATGCCAGGTGATTTTTCAAGGAGGCGCTTGAAAGACCGGCCTTGAGAGGACATTCTCTTTCTTGAGCTTTCGTGGGTTACAAGATCGACTAGCACATCCAGCTTACTCTATCGACAGCCCGGCCAGATGAAGGATCAAGGAAATCGGGATCAGCTGCCTTTACTTTATTTAAGGGGGGTCTTGAATCTCATGTCATCAAAAGTAGGCAGGCTTTGAATGTCATCAAAAGTAGGCAGGCTTTGAACAACCAGATAAGAATCAGTTCCTCAAGGGCTTTCGTCCATCTATCTCCGGATGCAAGCATTGATCTTGAATGGTGCAGTTATCATATCTCTTAGGAGGCACTACCTCCAGACCTGCCCGACTTCCTCAACCTATCGGTCGAGTCACTTCCTTCCACTCGCCTTACAAGGACCTACTGGACTATCGGCTTTAGATAGTCATCTTCCTCCCCCTATCCTTTCTTTTCACTCGCTTCCTCTCGTCTTTGAGTCGAGTAGCTCTTCTCGATTGCTCTCAACCGCTTCTCCTTGAAAAGTAAAGGTAGGAGCACTTTAACGACGGAATGTACATATGCGCGCGAAGGTGCCGGACAATTGAATGAAGGCTCTTTTTGCCTTCAGTAAAATCGGACAAAACATTGACTAAGTTGATTTAATTCGCATGAGAGGGCTTCGGGACAATCGAGGTGTCAAACATCCTCATTTTGTCTGTTCGCAACTTTCTTTCAATTGCTGGCAGTTGCCCCTGTCGGTGGACCACCCCCCCCAAAAAAACAAAAAATTCCTATATTTAGCTTTCTTTTTTTTGCCAAAATGAAAAAGAAGTTCTCGCTTATTTTTCTAATTTTTTTCATACTTTATTTAGATGTGGGCACTCCTCAGCCCGAGGACAATCTCTCAAATACACATTAAGATGTTGACCCTTTTTCTTTTCTTTGCTGATTCCTCTCAATGAAATTTTCCATGTTGCACTAAGTTACTTACGGATGTATGCATGCAGTCCGGGAACACTTTGGGGTAAACACCCATCCAAACAACTCCAACAAGAAAAGGTATAAATATGAAAACTTCTCTACCATTTAGATCGGAGAATTTATGGAGGAAATCCGGTTTTAAATTCCCAGAAACCACACGATTATATAGCCAAAGGGAATACGCCGCGCCTAAAATCATCCCAAGCGCTGCTAATGTGGCTACTAAGCTATTTCTTTGGAAAGCTCCTACTAAGATGAGAAATTCCCCGATAAAGCTGCTAGTACCAGGTAAACTCATATTGGCCAAAGTGAAAAAGAAGAAAATGGTAGAGAAATTCGGCATGGTGCTCACTAAACCTCCGTAATATCTAACAAGTCGAGTCTTATGTCGGTCATATAGAACACCAACACATAGAAAAAGGGCTGAAGAAACCAGTCCATGACTTAACATCAGTAGAATGCTACCTCCAATTCCCTGTATGTTCAGACTAAACATACCAATAGTCACCAGATTCATATGAGCTACTGAGGAGTAAGCAATGATCTTCTTAAGATCGATCTGTCTTAAAGTGGTCAAGGAAGTATATATTATAGCAATCGCGCTTAAAGTATAAATGAAAGGAGTGAAACAAAGTGTCGCTTCAGGAAACATGGGTATTGAAAATCTTAAAAAGCCATAGGTTCCCAATTTTAAAAGAATTCCCGCCAAGATGACGGATCCTGCCGTAGGTGCCTCTACATGAGCTTCGGGTAACCAAATATGAACTAGTACCATAGGTACTTTAACAGCGAAAGAGGTGAAAAAAGCAATCCATAGAAAGATTTGACGCCGCTCACTAAATTATGTGGTTAATAAAATTTGTAAATCGGTGGTTCCTATTTGGAAAAGAATCAACAGAATATCTAATAGCATAAAAACATATCCAAGTAAAGTATAAAGGAAAAGATGATATGCTAGAGTAAGGGGTGGCCCCAAAGCGGAATTGACCGGTGGTGATTGGTCGAAGCTCTAGTAGGTAGCCAATCCCTTCTCAAGGAACCGTACGTGAGACTTTCGCATCATACGGATCTGTCCCGAGCTTCCGTCATCAGCCTTGTCATTATACCACTATCTATGCATGTATTTTCATCCTGGACTCTATAATCTTTTGCTTCTCGGGTGGTGGCGAACAATGTTACTTGCGTTGCGAGAGATGCCTGCCCGTAAGGCCCAGCCTGCTTCCCGCCTAAAAGAACCACTCACTAGCTAGCCGGACTAGTGGGGGGCCTATCTGGAGACATACTGAAAACCATGCCTTTCAAACCAAATGCAACACCTGTCTTCCAAATAAAAAGAAAAAGGGGAAGAAAGATAGAGTGCAGCCTGTAGAGGACATGTAACGCGCAGTCGGGTTGCTCACGCAGCGGATCTCTTTTTTTAGATATCTAAATAAAGAGAGAGGTGTGAAAGTAATAGCTTTATGTTATGGCCGCCCCCCGGCTAACAGCCTTTACGCTACTACTACTGCGATGCGAGTGGTTCAAGTTGCTTTGATCTTTCCCAATCATCCTGGCCGGAACTTGTACGTAGAACTTGTACGGAGGTGCATGCATAAAGGTTTGGAACTTTTTTCTTATCTGAATCTTAAAAACAGGACCCTACCCTATTCTCGAACCCTCTGCCGAGCTTCACCCTGCCCACATTTCTTTTTTTTTGAAGGGGCCCCCCTCCTCTCTAAGACCAAGAGCAGAGACTACCATCTCTATATCTCCCATTCCAATATCTAACCTGAATACAGCTAAAGTGCCAATACCACACAGACATGTTAAGCCAAACACTCCTTAAAAGATAGATTTCTGCATTTATTGAACTTGACATCCCATTCCTCTGCAATTCTTCTAGTAGCAGCTGTATCTTTAACTTGAAGAGACATTAGATGAATTTTAATACCAGTGACAATCACTTTGAACAAACAGTCAACACTCATTTCTTCAGAAGTGAATATCCTGTTATTTCTTTCCTTCCAAATGTTGTAAACCACAGCACCTAAACATATTCTTCTAACAACACTTCCAATGGAATTATTACAATGCGTCTCCCCAATCTCCTTGATGATACTGTTCCAATCAGTAGCCTTACTTCTCAATTTCAACTTTATTAACAGCCTTTTCCATATCTTGTTTGAATACTCACGGTTGAAAAACAGGTGGCTATGAGAGTCATTACATCTCATGCACAGAGGACACATCATTAGTTGATTATTCCATCTCATCAATCTATCCTGAGTTGACAATCTCCCCATGACAGCAAGCCATAACACAAAAGCATGCCTTGGAAGACATTGGCTAAACCAGATAACCTTCCACCATGCCGTTTTTTCTTTTCTCTGTCTCATATCATCCCATACTTTTTAATGGAGAAAATATCTTCATTACCATCACTTGACCTCCATTTACATTCATCATCTTTATCATTTATCAAGTATGGAACATTTATAGTGGTAATGTCAGGAAACAAATCATACCAGCTGTCAGGCCATTTCCACTGATTTTCCTCAATCAAGTCAGCAACAGTATTAGAATTTAGCAGCCTAGCATCATATATATATCTCTATGAGATATAAATTGACTCAAGTGACCCATATTATACCAATTATCATGCCAAATAGAGGTACTTGTGCCATTCCCAATTTTATGAGTGATGTGCTTTCTAACTCTGTCTCTTAAGCCAAGAATAGCTTTCCAAGTACAACTGTCTTGGGTATCTTCTTCAGCTTCCCAGCATACTTGCATATATATAAGCCAATATACAAATGGTGTGAAACAATAGTTTAATTAGGCATATCCTTTGCAAATGATAGTGACGACTTTATCACATTAACATCAAGCTTTGGTGCCTCAACAGAAGTTAAACGGCAATCTCTTTCAAAGTCACAGAGTCCTCAAGCATCATTTGGTACAACGTATTTTTACTAACTAGTGTAATATAGGTACATTATTAAACATCATTTGGTACAACCTATTCACTAACAACAACAACAACACTAATATAGGTACATTGGTTTAACAGATGGCGATTAAGATGCGATTAGCTAGCAGATAAAGTGAAAGAAAGGAAAAGGACCACTAACCCAGTGTCGTTAAGAATCGGGATATCCACAGCAGCTTGAAGACGAGAATCGTCAAAAGCTCGAAGAAATGAAACGGGGTGTTTGGCCGGAAAGGATTTCTCGAGCCGGATGACAGTTGCTGCTGCTGCCTGAACGATGATTAACAACAAGAAGAAGAAAGATCGCGTTATCGACATGGCTAATCAAAGATCTCTTGTGTTCAATTGAAACAAACAAAGATCTCGTTCGGGGGTTTTGATAAGATCGATCGTACATGATATAACAAATTTCTAAAAAAAGCAGCATTCTAATTAAACCTCTTTTTAAGAAACCCAACATTCAAAGTGTTTTTGCAGTGTA
>BQNB010010610.1:6317-26003 GCA_026074375.1 Tanacetum coccineum
CGTCTCTCCTTTCTTGTAAGTGAACTTATCGAATTCATCATACAGCTTGCACTCTCGTTCTTGTTTTGTTAACGACGTTCCTTGCATTAGCAGTTTAATCTTCTCCCAAAGATCTTTTGCAACACGATGTTGACTCACAAGAGCATAGATTTCAGTTGGAAGGCCTTGGAGAATGATGTTTATTGCTTTGATGTCACAATCAGCTTGAATGGCTTCAGCGGGAGTCAGTTCAACATATTCCTTAAGCCTTGTTACTCCATCCTCAGTGATTGAAGGCCAAACAAGTGGTCCTTTTTCAACAGAGGCAAGAATCATTCTTCCATGTGGTCTATTCATCATATACAGTTCCATTCTGCTTTTCCATGAATCATACAAGTGTTTTTCAAGCATCGGTGGTTTGTTGTCTCCTCTAGAAAGAAGTGACTTATCAGCAAGAGTCGTCATTGTGGTATCCAAAAGATTACAAATTGATCGATCGGTGGTAGAAAGAAATTGTGTTTGGTTATGTGATTATTGAGTCTTGAAATGAAACTACACGGGATTTTACAATTCTTGACAAAACCGGGAAAACAAGTGTTTGTTTCACGGGATTTTACAAGTCAAAGAAATAACCGTATAATTTAAAGTTTGAGTAATTTGATCAGTTGAGTTTAAATTAACTTGAGATAATCACGTTAGTTTCTAACTTGAAAACAATCTAGTTCGGTTCCCAAAGATAATTCTAGTTCGGTTCCCAAAAGAAAAAATTTCGTTCGGTTCAAACTAGACAGATCTTGTTCGGTTCTAACTAAACAAATCTTGTTCGGTTCAACTAGAGGGATCTTGTTCGGTTCCAACAAAAAGCTTGTTCGGTTCCCACTAGTAATCACTCGTTCGGTTCCCACTAAGAAAGCTTGTTCGGTTCTAAGTATTGACCACTCGTTCGGTTCCCACTAAGAAAGCTTGTTCGGTTCTAACTAGAAAACACTCGTTCGGTTCCCACTAAGAAAGCTTGTTCGGTTCTAACTAGTGACCACTCGTTCGGTTCCAACTAAAAAACACTCGTTCGGTTCTGACTAGAAAAACACTCATTCGGTTCTAACTAGAAAACACTCGTTCGGTTATCTTGTTCGGTGATCTAGTTCGGTTCTCTTGTTCGATTATCTAGTTCGGTTCTAACTAGTACGAAACCCAAATTTTCAAAACTCAAAAAGACACGATTTTTAATGCATATGTACGATGAGAAGTATGAGTTGGTGTTACCAATGCTAATATTGAAGAGTAGGAAGAGCAGAGTGATGTGTGATAATAAGATGAATGTAAGTTGAGAAGCATAGATGAGATAGAAGTATTACGAAAGAAAGAGAGATGATTTTTTAAGAGAAGTAGTAGAATATGAAGAGGTATTGAAGGTTGATGGATTTATGAGTAGGGGAGAATAGTAGATCAAGATGGTGATAGAGAAGAGATGATTCGAAGAGTGATAGAGAGAAAAGTGGTAAGTGGTTTTGTGTTGGTAAAAGAGTGAATGACGTTAGAGAGTAGGTTTGTTATGTCGTGTGTGGGGAGATGATTGTGTCAAGAGGTTTTAGAGAGTGTTTACTTCACGATTGTTTGATATTTAGTGTAAGAGAAAGGTTGGTTAGTGAAGAGTAAATGGATCAAGATTTAGATAAGAGTTTTATTTCACGTTCATATCAGTTCATACCATAAGGGATAGTGTTTATGATAGTTCTCGAATATTAGTTTTGTTTAGTTGAATTCCAGAATTTGATGATTAAGGACAAGTTGGATTGGAAGTTGATGAGTGTAGTATATATGTATGTAGGTTTTCTTGTTATCGGATGCGTACGATATTGTTGGTTGGTATTTTGATGTTAATGATCGCGTGCCGATGTTGTGTAGAGAACAGAGTATGTTCACCAAGATTTTGGATCGTTTGAGACAAATTGATGGTATCTAGTAGCGTGATTGCAGGATACTGGAGTTAAGTTAGATGTTATATATAGTGGTTATTCATAGTGCGAAGGTTCCTCAATAGTTAGCTAGTGGTGTGATATATGATTTCCTAGATTAAGATGTGTAGAAGGTTATTTTTGTTGGTAGAGTTTTCGTTCTGGATCTGTAAGTGTTCTTTGGGTTTGGCTTGTTCGTTTTGTTGTTGTATGTGCGTAGATGGTTGTAGTTGACCGTCGATTGTTGTTCCTCAGTGGTGTTTTGGTGTATTAACATCCGATAGTGGAGTGGTTAGGATGTGTTTTTGTAGTAAAGGAAGTGTGCGAAGGTGTGTTGAATGGATTCGGTTCGGTTTCCTCCCCCGTTCCCGAAGCTTAGTTCCGTCTTGATCGAGGGGTGTTAAGTGTGGTTGTGAGGGGTGAAAATGTGCGACGACCAAAGTATTAATTAATTAGTTTTGGTCATTATTAGTCTACCTGTCACATTTAGTAAAGTTATAGATATTCATAAGATTGTTAGAACTATGTGTCCAAAAGATTTTATTTTGTCTATTACTCAGGTTGTGTTAATGTTGTTGGTGGTTGGTGTTACGCCAAATGAAGGAATCAGGAAGTATTTGAAGGGGTGTGAGTTTGCATAGGTTTGTAGTTGTAATTGGAGGTTGAGGGAAGTGGGGTCTATGGTTGAGGAGTAGGGCTTCTAGTAGATTCGTATTAGATAGTGTTGGTGTGTTGTGGGGCTATAGTTCCGCATGTGGTTTTGTTGAGGTGGTGTGGGTGTGTGTGTTGTTTGGGGTAAACTGTATAACTTTTTTCCGTGTAAATTTTGTGGTCGTGAGGCGTGATGTGGTTATGTCTGTTGCGGGGGAGTTGTGTCGGGTGGGTTAGGGGTCATAAGGTTGTTTTGTCATGGGAATATGTGGTGGTGGGGGGCTGTGTTGTGGGGTTTTAAGTGGCTGGATTGTTGAATTTCGGTTGGGCTGTGTAGTTTAGTGTGACGATTGGGTGTTAAGGCTGAGGGGTGCGGGTGTGGGGTTGTGACGGGGGGTGATGTGGAGTTAATAGTATAGTTCTTGGTATGTTCTCCCGTCAGTCTATAAAGGCAAGGTGTTGTTATATTTTTTTTGTGCCCCTAGTATGCGGTTGTTTTTGGTCTTTTGGAGGTGTTTAATTGTTTCTTGGTTTTTTCCTTGTTACCAATTTTTTTTTCCATTAGTCACATCAATTTTATGGTTAGCACGAAGAGTAGTAAATAGCTTTCCGGTTTCGTGTTTAATTTTCGTCGGTGGTTTTTATGTTTTACACGACGTTATTGTAACACCTCCCAGGAAGTATTAAGCTTGAAGACGTGCGTTCTGTCGTCCATAGAAATGCCCTCAAACATATGAAAAAAGACATCCGGTATCGGTTTTTTTTTTAATATATATTGTTTTAATGGTTTTTAGCTCAAGAATAGTAAAAGTTAAGGTTTTAGTTAATTAAAGGATAACCAAAAAGGTTTGAATAGTTAAATAGAAGTATATATGATGTCTTGAAGTACTTAAACGTAAGTCAGTGTATTGCGTATTGTAACCCGTTTATAATTTAGGTGAATCTAATGAAAGATGTACACTGTACAAATGAAGATCTCTTCCTTTCTTTTCTTTTAAGGTTATTTTTTTTTTTTTTTTTTATGTTATGTTGGTACAAGACACACAAGAGCTCCTTCTATGTTAAAAAAATATAAAATAAAATACTAGAATAGAGGCTTCATAAGTCAATAAATACAACTATAGACACTAGAAATTCCAACATCTTACAGAATTACCATAAAGGGTTTATATATAAAGTTAAGCAATGTAAAGATATAAGAAACATATAGTTATGAAAGAAGTTACAATTATTTTAATGAAACATGCTTGAAAAGTCCACTCATTTCTTCTCTAATTTAGTATATCTTGTTGTTTACGCAAGGTTGTCACTGTCTCTATTCAATTATATTTGTGTGAATTTTGTCACACTCATCCAATACTATCTAAATAGCACTAACACAACCATATACTCTCCTCCCAATCAGACACTCCCATGCTCCTTTGATTCTGACATACCAGTGGTGATTCCTAGGATGAATCGTCATTCAAGATACTAATCTTAACAATACTGCACTCCAAACACTAATATATAAGAGAACACAGAGTGCTACAGATTTGGCGTACTCGTGTCTATGTCTGAGAGCATGATCTGGCATCGGAAAACTACAAATAACTGGTCCTAACTTTGCTTTAGGTTATTTGGCTTCTTTGATTACAAGACTAAAAGCGTTTATGAATTGTTAAGTTAATAAAAATATTTAGAATTATAAGTATTTGGTTAGGATTAGGATATTATATGAAAAAAGAATCAAAAAAAAAGTTAGAGCCTATATAAAATAAACAAAATTGTAGAAAGGAAAAAAATTAAATAGTTTAATAAAATAAGAAAAAAAGTAATATTAGAAATATTTATAGGAGAGAAAAAAAAGTAAAAATAGAGATAAAAAAAAAATAAATGTATAAATAGTAGAATATAAAGAAATAAAGTTATAAATAGAAAAAAGAAATTAAAAAAAAAAAAAATAAAAAAAATAAAAGTATATGGGAATAGTAGGAAGAATATGAGTATAGAATAATATTAGGATTTTTTTAATCAACGCAATTTAGGAATTAGTACTAAACCGAATCCGACTCTGCCAAAATGCCTTCTTCGGAGGAGGGATAACTACAGAACTAAAAAATGGGTCAATCATGTAGGGCTTGAGATATTAAGCTTATGTTGATAAATTATTTTAATTTGATTAGTTGTGTGTTAAATCTATTGAGAATTATTATGAAAAAGAACTTAATCTATCGTCATTCTACTACAATTTTTATTAATTCTGGCAGTTCGGGAGTTTTATATTATGTATTTTTTATTATGTACCTTATCTAGTTATATACTAATCCATAAAATATTGTACAGGCGGACAACGGAGCAGCAACGTGATTAGATGGTAGTAGCTAATGGGCTTTCATCCATGGGGTTGATTTGGAGTCACAGACTTGGAAGCCGTATGAGTGAACAGAAAGGACAGGAGTAGGGCGGAAGGGGTGACGTGTAGGTATAATAGTGGGGGCGAGGTCGGTGGAGGAAGTGGGGTGGGGGGGGGGGGGGGGAGCGGAGATGGGGGGGGGGTGAAGGGAGCATTTCGAGTGAATTGTAAGATTCAAACTTGAATAGGCTGTGGTAACCGACATCTAATATCAATTTTTTAGTTCCTTGTTGATTATTTAGTTATCCAGTACAATATCTCAATGGTTATTTGTGCCTATGATGACTAGACGAAAGGTCATGCTTAGGAAGGTTAGTAATTATGGTATTAGAAAATGGTATAAATGAGGTGTTTGTCGAAGGGACATAAGATACGTCTCCACGAACATTAAGTACGTCGATACATACAATAATTTCGAGAATGTTAGCTGCTAGTATACAAATCATACATCGAACTTCTAATTATATGAGAGTATTTTGCTAGGTTCGTTAGCGTTCAAGACCTCACCCAGTTTCCCTCCCTACAATTTACTAGACTCGCATCACGCTAAGGAAGTCTAGCTAATTAGTCTAATGTTGAGTGTGGCTAATGTCTTATTAAGATCTTTCTACGTGAAAAATGAGTGCTTGTGAAAAAGCATCATTAATTTTGCGAATGAACTGGAAAGCTTAGACAGACTCTATCTGATAAATAGGTCAGACATTCAAACGGCCAGCTCTACGAAGAGTTGGGCATTTTTTAGTGGAAGTGCGTATTGAAAGCACGAGCAAAAGAATTCTTAGGGGTTAGATACACCGGTATGGTCGTACGATCTTTACGGTCACTGTAACTATATAAAGACCAATACTATGAGCGATCTTGGGATGATTCGTCGTGAAGCCCACGCTATGACCAATGTATATATAGTACAGAACTTTCCCGTCGGTCTAATACTATGTGTGATTCTACCTAAGCTGGATAACCGTTGTCCCACAATGGTTATATACAAGATATAACGAAGCTTAAGTGTATCTTAGGAACGACTAGATATCCTTGATAGACTAGCCTAGGTTCTAGACCTTCCTTGTTATAAATCAAGAAGACGACCTTAATCACTCTCACCGACAGCAGGACTTATGGCATATGCGACATTACTAAGCTATCCTCACATACGGTCCATCTTTAGAATCCTTGTTAATACGAGCTAATGCTCACATCGGCAATTACTAAACTAATCATTACATAAACTACGAGCTAAGACTATTACAACTTGGAAGTGACCGACACTTTTCGTGTTTCCAACAATATCTCAAATGGTCTAAGGAATCATGCTTGATGGTGTTTGGAATACCGAACATAAGGAGATCAAATCAAATTTCCTTGACTTCTATAAGGATAATTTTAGTTGTCAAGACTCCCCAGTTTCCCTCCCTCCAATGTTACTGGCTCATCGTCTTAGCATTACTGATTGGGATTTTATTGATTCTATGGTCTATATGGATGAAATTAAGGCGGAGGTTTGGGATTTTGGAAGTCAGAAAGCTCTAGGGCCGGATGGTTACTCTTTCATGTTCATTAAAAAGTTTTGGGATATTCTGAAGCACGATATTCAGTCATTTGTGGTTCACTTTTTCTCTACTGTACGTTTCCCCAAGGTTTAAATTCAGCTTTCATTACGCTTATCCCTAAAGTGTCTAACCTTTTGTTTATCAAAGATACCTATTTCTCTTATTGGCATTCATTACAAGATTATGGCTAAAATCCTTGTTAATAGAGTATCTAAGGTCATCGACTCTATCATTAGTCTCGAGCAATCTGCTTTTATTACGGGGCGGCAAATCCTTGATGGCCCTCTTATTCTTAGTGATACTATTAATTGGTACAAGAAACGTAAAAAGAAAATGATGTTATTCAAAGTTGATTTTGAAAAAGCCTTTGATTTTGTAAGCTGGAGGTACCTTGATTATGTTCTTGATAAACTGGACTTTGGTATTAAATGGTGTAATTAGATTAAAGCTGGATTAGCGTCGGCTAGGACTTCTATTCTCATTAATGGGAGCCCTACATCAGAGATTTCTTTAAAAAGAGGTTTAAGGAAAGGGGATCATCTCTCGCCTTTTTTTATTCATTATTGTTATGGAGGGTCTTCATATGGCTATTAATGATGGTTTAGCTGCTAATATGTTTCATGCCGTCATGGTCGGTTCCTCGGGTATGCATCTTTCTCATCTCTTTTTTGCAGACGATGTTATTATCCATTCTGAGTGGAATCTAAATGCTATGGAAAATATTATTCGGATCCTTAATATTTTTTACATTGATTCCGGGCTTAAGATTAATATCCATAAATCTAATGTATAAGGAGTCGGGGTTTCTGTTAATACAAATAATGTCTAAAAATATTATTTATAGTTTTAGACTCCTCTACGTTTTGAAGATGACAAAATGTAAAACATTATACGATAAAAATAAGCGTATACACGTTATTAGTCATAAACTTCCGTTTCGACGTAAATCACTCAGGGTATGTATAAACAAATCATTAAACATGATTAGTGATAAAAGTAAATCTTTTTATCGTAAACATTACATTTTTACAAATGTAATATAACATTTTTATGAAAGTAAAAATATACAAAATATTTATTAATTTTAATAAATGTTTTAATAAAATATTTAAAATTCAAATATTGTTTTCCCTCCAAAACAGAAAACTCTGGACCAGAAAATATTTCACCATAAAAGGACAAAAATGGGAGCGTCTATCTAGGGGCGGCCCCCTAATAGGTAGAACGGCCCCCAGATACATCCGGGACCACCCCCACTCTAAAACCTCCTACCTCTCTCAAAAATCTTTGATCGCAAACTTGCTTAATCTTGTTTTATGTGATCAAATCTTATCCTCCTCATTCTTCTATTAAGTGCAAGAGAAGAACACTCGTATCCACCAAGAAATGAAGTGTTATAGATTAGTGATCTTCTTCTATATTCTTCTAAGATTCAACCTCTATATTTTCATTCTTGTGTAGTTGTGTAGATCCGGATAGTGTGTAAATCCAAAAGTGTTGATTGTGTGTCGCTTAGTATTTTAGGCCTTAAAATACATTAGTGAAGGTGTAGATTGGTTCTAACCAAGATTAGGACTCGACATTTAGCTTAGTGTTGGAAATCAGGATAAGCGACGTGTAACGATTTTCTACGCCTAAAGGGAGCTTGTTGACATAGTGAAATCTTAAGTCAGATACTCGGGGAGTGGAGTAGGGCGAAGAAGGGCTTCGTAGCCGAACCACTATAATTCTCGGTGTTGTGGTTTAACTGTTCTATCTCTTATCTCTTTACTTTCCTTTTATATCTCATTGTTTATATTTATATAGTGATTGTATTGTTTGTAGTTAGATATATTGGTTGTCCGTATTGTTGATTGATATCATATATACTCGAATCAAGCATTTTTATAACCAAAGTTTTAAAACGCCAATTAACAGGTAAACTATTCAACCCCCCTTCTTCTACTTTCCACAATTGGTATCAGAAGCTGAGGTCACTTAATATTTTTAAAATATATTGTATTTTAAAGCTTGGATCGATCTATAGATTCTGACAAATATCTAGAAGGGCAATCTATGTAAAGACCAGCACTTTTCGAAAGTAATAGTTTATTTATTAGAAAAATAGATTCGAAACATATGTGAAATCAAAAGATCTTGATCTTTGGCATGTTATTACTGAGGGTGATTTTCTACTTATTCAAAACAATCTGGAAACCAAATTAGATGAGGTTGTCCCTTTTGGAAAACAAAATGATGATCTTAAAAAGAGACTTGCGAAAAATAATGAAGCTAGAATGGTTATTTACAATGCTTTTCCTAGGAAAGAATATGAAAGAATTTTCATGTGTAATATGGCAAAAGAAATTTGGAAAACCTTGTTAATCACCCATCAAGGTAATAGCCAAGTCAAAGACAATAAGATTGACCTTTTGGTACAACAATATGAACAATTCGTCATTTCCGAAGATGAATCTATAGATAGTGCTTTTGCTACGTTTAATACTATTATTACTAGTTTAAAAGCTCTTGATGAAGGTTACTCTAGCAAGAACTACGTTAGGAAGTTTCTTAGGGCTCTACATCCTAAATGGAGAGCAAAAGTCACGGCAATCAAAGAGTCAAAAGACTTGGCATCACTATCACTTGATGAACTCACCGGGAACCTTAAAGTTCATCAGATGATCATCAAGAAAGATTCTGAAATAGTCAAAGCTAAAGGAGAAAGGAAATACCTTGCTTTAAAGGTGAAAAAGGAATCTAGTGATGAAGAAAGTTTGACTTCCAGAAGTGAAGACGAAGAGTATGCCATGGTGGTTAGAGACTTCAAAAAGTTCTTCAAGAGAAAAGGTAGGTTCGTGAGACAACCACGAAATGATAAAAAGACATTCCAAAAAAGCCGAGACGACAAGAACGACAAAAGTCATAGGAAATGTTTTAGATGTGGAGACCTGAATTATCTTAGCGGAGAATGTCCAAAACTACCGAGAGACAAGAACAAAAAAGCCTTCGTCAGAGGTTCTTGGATCGATAGCGGTGGGAAAGATGACGACAAGGCTAAAGAAGAAACATGTGTCATGGCTCATGCATCTAGCGAGGTACATTCCGAATCCTCTTACTTTAGTGATGAAAAATTGTCAATAGATGATATAATTTTAGATAATGAGTATAATAAGTTGTGTAAGATGAGCCTAAAAATAATCACTAAGAACAAACATCTAGAATCTATTAGGAATAGTCTAGAAAATGAAATTAGTAAGTTAAAAGAAAAGTTGTCCGAACTCTAGAGAAACAAGGAAGTTGATCTCGAATGTACAACTTGTCAAACACTTAAAATTGACAACGAAAAACTTAAAGAGGAAGCTCTAAAGCTAACTCAATTTCAAAAGAGTACACGCTCTATAAATGGAATGCTTAGTCTTCAAAAACCCTCCGGAGATAAATCGGGTCTTAGGTTTAACCCATTTGAAGCATCAACAACCAGGACTAAGAAAACAGAATTTATGAAATCAAAAAATGAAACGTCCTCTGGTAGAAGCCGCCGTAAAGTACAAACGAATCCCAAATCAAATCAGGGACCGCCGGTCTATCATCAAAAAATGGAAAATCTATTTCTTTTCATACATCTATTTTGGGTCCTAGACCAAAACATTTAATGGTAAATAATGTTAAAATTCCCGATGCTAGTGATGATGAGGTTAAATGGTTTTATAAACCTTCTCTAAAACCCGAAGTTAGATTTTCTAAACTGAGCTTTAGGTCAACAACTCCACCTCCTAGGAAAATTAATAATCCTCATCCTCGATCTAAAACATCGCAACCAAAAAGAAATTTTAGACGACAAAATCGTCCAAATGGCTTTCCCGTAACTTGGAATAACTTCTAACCTCAAAGTTACATGCCATGAGGAATTTGTCCTCCATTTCTACATCCTAGTCAATTGCAACAAATGCAAGGGATGTTTAATGCTAACAACTTAGGACCCATGAGATATTGGGGACCAAATGTTTGAGTTATTATGCTATATAAATAGATATGCCTTGGGATCTATTGGGAGCCCGACGAGTGGATAAAAGATAGTGGATGCTCTGAACACATGACGAGCAATCAAACGATTTTCTCAACTTACAAGGCATATAATGGAGGTAATGTTGTTTTTGGTAGTAATCTTTGCGGTAACATCATTGGCAAAGGTACGATTACTAATGACTCTCTAAATATAGAAAATGTAGAGCATGTAGATAATTTAAGATTTAACTTGCTAAGTGTAGGTAAAATATGTGATAATAAATGTAAAGTAATATTCTCCAAACATGATAGTAAAATTACTAAGGATGGAAAAGTCATAGGTAGAGGTATTAGGAAAAGTGCCTTGTATGTGATGAAATTAGGAAAGAAGCCGAAAGACAAAATTTGTTTTACAATGATTGTTGAAAACTCCACTTTGTGGCATAGGAGATTAGGTCACGCAAATATGCGTCCAATTAAATCGTTGGCATCTAAGGAACTAGTTAGGAATTTACCTAAGCTTAGGTTTGATCAACATTTTTGTGATGCTTGCAAAATTGGAAAACAAGCTCACACTAGTCACAAATCTAAGAATATAGTATCAACGACTAGATAATTAGAACTCATTCACAAGGATCTTTTCGGTCCATCCGATGTACGGAGAGGAAACTTCTACACTTTAGTAATAGTAGATGACTATTCTAGGTACACATGGACAAGATTTCTTAAAACCAAAACTGAGGCTTTCGATCTATTTGAAATCTTTAGTAAGAAAATTCAAAACCAACTAGGTTGTTTAATAGTGTCAATTAAGACGGACCACGGTAGGGAATTTAATAATGAAGTGCAATTTGGAGAGTTTTGTGATGCCAACGGTATTACACATAACTTCTTGGCTCCACACACTCCACAATCAAATGGCGTGGTAGAAAGGAAAAATAAGACTCTACAAGAAATAAGTAGAAAAATGTTTGATGAACAATCGTTACCATAAAAGTTTTGGTGTCACGTCGTAGATTCTTCAACCTACATCCTTAACTGAATCCTAATTAGAGTCATCTTAGGAAAAACACCCTATGAACTCTTGAGAGGTAGGAAACCTACTCTTGATTACTTCAAAGTGTTTAGAAGCAAATGCTTTATCCTAAACATCAAAGATTACCTGACCAAGTTTGACCCAAAGTCATATAATATGTTTTCCTAGGTTACTCCCAAAATAGCAAAGCCTACATCATCCTAAACAAACACACCATGAAAATCAAAGAACCACTCAACATGACATTCGATGAAACTCCTCCACCATCTAAAACATCACCCTTAGTGGATGATGACTTAGATGAAGAAGAAGCGATTAAGGTTACCGAAAAGAAAAACTTAGTAAATGACATTGAGGATGAAACTTTAGAAGTTGACAAAATTTTCAACATTAAGGAATCTAAGAACCATCTATTAGACAACGTCTTAAGCCCAAAACTAAATTAACTTCTTTTATTTTATATCAAATATAGAACCTAAGAATATGAAAGAAGCCTTAAAGGATAAAAGTTGGATAAGTGCAATGCAAGAAGAATTAAACTAATTCATTGCAAATGATGTTTGAGAGTTAGTACCACACCCTAAGAGTACAACAATTATAGGAACTAAGTGGGTGTATAGAAATAAGTTAGACGAGAATGGTATAGTATCTCGAAATAAGGATAGGTCAGTAGCTCAAGGTTATAATCAATAAGAGGGCATCGATTATGATGAAACTTATGCCCCTGTAGCTAGATTAGAGTCCATTAGGATTTTATTAGCCTATGCTTGTGCTTTAGATTTTAAATTATTTCAAATGGACGTAAAAAGTGCATTCCTAAATGGCTTTATAAATGAGGAGGTATATGTGGCACAACCTCCAAGATTCATTGATTTTGAAAAACCTAATCATGTTTATAAACTCAAGAAAGCTTTGTATAGTCTTAAACAAGCTCCTAAAGCTTGCTATGATAGATTGAAAGCTTTTCTTATTAAACATGAGTACAACATGGTAATGGTAGATAACATACTTTTTACAAAGAAGAAAAGTTCAAATCTTATCGTTGTTCAAATATATGTCGACGATATTATATTCGGTTCAACTTGTCACGAGTTATGTGATGACTTCACCAAAATCATGCATGACGAGTTTAAGATGAGCATGTTGGGTGAACTAAACTTCTTCCTAGAATTACAAATAAAAAAATGGAAGATGGCATTTTTTCTAAACCAATGAAAACACCCATGTCCTTGGATACGAAACTCACAAAAGATAAAGAGTGTGAGTCCGTAGATAGTACGAAGTATCGAGGCATGATAGGTAATTTATTATACATAACGACAAGTAGGCCCGATATCATGTTTAGTGTCTGCCTTTGTGCATACTTCCAAGAGGATCTGAAAACCTTTCATCTTGAAGCAGTTAAGAGTATTTTCCGATACATTAAAGGCACTACGCACTTAGGATTATGGTATCCTAAGGGGACCGGCATAGAAACCGTAGTATATGCCGACTCTGATCATGTGGACCGAAAAAGCACTAGCGGTATTTGTACGTTCGTAGGATGTTGTCTAACATCGTGGTTCTCGAAGAAACGAACCGCTCTTGCTATATCCACGACCGAAGCCGAATACGTAAGCGCCGGAAAGGCATGTCAACAAGCACTATGGATGAAACAAGCTCTTATTGACTACGACATTCGACTTGATGACGTTCCGATCATGTGCAACAACAAAGGCGCGATTGACCTTAGCAAAAAACCAGTGTAACACTCGCGGACGAAACACATCAAAATTCATCACCATTTTCTTTGGGACAATGTCCAAAAAGGAAACATCTCCATCGAAAAGGTCTCATATGAAGATAGCATCGCCGACGTTCTCACTAAACTTCTTAAGCGCGAATCGTTCAATTATCTTCGTCTTGGTTTAGGAATGATGAAACACATTCCGTAAATTGATCTTTTCTTTTCTTGTAAGTCTCAATTCTAGTCTATTTTGCATTCCATGTCATGACAACTTATTTACTTCATCCGAAGTATTTTAAGCATTTTTAATTAACGAAATGCAAATTAAAACGTCACTCCTTTCGAAAAATTCATCAAAAATCATGCATAAAAACCATCTGTTGGGGGCGGCTTCCATAAATCAGGCGCCCCCCATATATTTATAGGGCCGCCGGCAGAACGACCTATATTGTGACACCTCCAAAATCGGATAGCAGCAAAAGTTAATCGAGGGTGCTACTTCATAGCACATAGTACAAATTATAGAAAACGACCTCTAAATGAGACGTTTTAAAAACATTACACATTCGATATATAATAAAACATCAGAGTTTATTAAAGTATAAGGTCCCAAAAATTTTAAACATCACATAATATTTTTGTAAAGAAAACTATCAATTGGTAATGTTATGTAGAGTGTTCATAATATATCGTGCGACTTCCATCCGAGCTGATACCTTAAGGACCTGAGATAATTATGCTGAAAAATGTCAACAAATAATGTTGAGTGAATTCATAGGTTTTATAAATAAAGGAGCGAACCATAAGATTTCAGTTATAGTAGACAAATGAAACACATTCAGAAGTCAAAAACAGTTATCATTGCCCTAAGCTCATGACACCGAACCTTAACGTTTGGAAATCCTACCTAGATTTATGCCCCGATATTGGATGTTCTGCCAAACACCCAAATAATACCTCAAATGTTAAATGAGTCGTTTGACGTGGTACTTTTGTTGCATACCCGGACGGGGATTGTCAGTCCCAATAGATCTATTCATAGCATTCACGTTTACTTCACAAAAAGTAACTAACGACTCATGATATAGGGGACTTAATGGCAGTAGTGGTACTTAAACAATTATATATCAGGCATAACATAGAATTTAAGTACTTGCGACCAAACATAAAAGTAGCATGTATCTCCCCCAAAGAGTTTATAAAATATTTAATAAGTAAAATTAGGGCTATGAACGCACCTCGTTAGTAGATGGAATGAAATGTGCAAATAGCCGAGCAACTATTCTTAGCAAATCTTGTCGCTAACAAAGTCCAAACTTATTTTTCACTTACAATAATTGATCAACTACTACTATTAATATAACAAGCGGACTAATTATTGGTTTGGTAGTATAGTTTAAACATTTTTATCCAAGAAGCATTTATACTATGTTAAAATATACTTTTAGATGATTAGATTGGTCATAACATTTGAGACGTACATCTTATAAAAATTACTATTACGTTAACAACAAAATAAATAGACTACAATTTCGGACTAGTTTTGATGACCATTAAATGAACAGGGGCCAACAGTGTTATTTTTAATATAATATTTATTTGTAAATGAATTTACAAATCAATGACCAAATATATAAATTTCACCCTATAATTTTATGACAAAGAAAGAAAAAGAAAGAAAGACCACGTGAGGTTGTCTTCCTCGTTGGAATAAAGCTAACCCAAAATATTACTGATTCTTATAGATGGCATGCGATTTATACGTAGTATAGCTCGAGATTTACCTTAGAATGCTAGACGAGACACGAAGTACAACCACCAACTAGGACAAAAACACGAAAGCTAGAGCGAGCACAGGTTCAACGAGACACAACCGAACCCAAAACTATGAATGGTCACGAACACGAACAACTTGAATGCAAACAATAGTGTTCAACAAGATGCGATCGAACCTCAGTACCCGCACGTATACGAATAGATGAGACCAAAACCCCGCCACATATGAACTATAGTTACCGGCGAACGAACCCAACCATCTCCCCAAACATGACACGATCAACCTTAACCTCGCAGATCTCAAACCCGAACCAGGCATAACGTAAAGTGAGATATAGAGTATGCAAGACTCGCACTTAATTTTAAGCCCACTGATCTCGGCGAATGAAACTTGTCTTTCAAAATGACATGTTTAAGAATTATGTCTACGATGGTTATATGACTTAATATGTAAATGAGTCTTAAGGATAATAATAGGCTATTAACTAAGCCAATCACGGCTAAAATCTCGGGTCACATTCAACGTTTTTGACACATTTTAAATTTTAAATTATTCATCACTTTTCAACTTGGTTCTATATAATTACTTTGAGATTGAGATTATGTAAAACGAGTATATCAGCCTACTCTCCGTTGCGAGACGATAGATGGGAAACAAACTAAAAAACTCAAAGATGTATTAAAAATTTCAAATAAAAAAATAGCATTATGTACAATATATCAGAAGTACATAAACAATACTGTTTCAGTTTAATTAACGTAAAGTGACTCGTTACAATTTTAAGCAATGCAAACACTAACTCGTTACCTCATCTACCCATTTGCAGCTTGCTAGTTCTATGTCAATACCTGAAATGTTGTCAACATCTTTCAACCACACTTATGCAGGCTCATGCACCACTCAATTGCTTGCTTAACAAAGTCATTTCCCCTCTAGGGCATCTCAACTATCAAGCAGCACTTCTCTTCCACTTGGTTTAGAATCCTCTTGATTGCATTAACTTTGAATGGGCTGTTTTTGCTATGTCACATATAATTAAAACCAACATTAGTTATATATAAAATGACTAACTTTATAACTATTAGACGTGAAAATTAAAATTAACTCACATTATGGGCGTTAAATGTTGGAATTTTATCAGACTTGTACTTTTCAAAAGCTTCATTCTTTGTTTCGTACAAAAGCAGGCCTTTTGGTGTGAATACACAGTGTCTCAGTTTCTTAAAGTTAGAAGAGTAGTGTGCTTCCATCTCTTCGTTGCGTCATCTACAAAATATTGGCGTATTTGGCCTCAATTTTGCCTTCGTTCGTCCACCCGTGCTGCTTGAAGAAAACCTGAGCATGACTGTTGCCCCCAGACGCCATCATCTTCAACTGATTCGATGTCCATGAATGGAAGTTGGTTGACCTGCAAAAATTAATTCGCTCCAGTTTTAGTCAAATAGTGAAGGATATTCAATTAGTAATGAAAAAAGGGGTGGAGGGGATTAAAATCGAGCCTAAACTTACAGAAGCTATATTCTCAAAAGTGATACTTAGATCAAACAACCATGACACGTCTAAAGAAGATAGTAGAAGGAAATATGAATCTGAACTTACTCATAAGGTAAACGAAGAAACTGGTCGACGGTTTTCATGTGGCTATAGTGAAACCGTGGATGGCATATCTTATTCAAGAACTTCAAATGATTTTACTCAAACCTGTCTGTTCATACATTCTCAGTTGGGTTTCATCACAATTGGAAAAATCCCCAATTGTCAACAATCACCGCATAATCAGTATATCGAAACCCTAATCATAAAAACGCCAAAGAAAAAGTTAAAACACAAAAAAAAAAATAACTAAGTCTAATAACTAACATAATAACAAAAAAATAAGTGAAGTTTATTCACTCGGACGATTCTCATTGGGCTCACTTTCCTATTTTGGCGTCTGATGCAGCAAATGAAATTGAAAACTTGAAAGTTGAGGGTCATGGGTCAGACATGGAAAGAGTCTAATTATTATCGAAATAAATGTATTTGTGGCTATTATAAGATGAGTGTTAGTACGTAGTATTATTTAATTTATGTTAGAAAATCAATAAAAATGTGTAGTTGTTACTTATCTGAAGAAGATGTTACTTTGTCCAATGAAGGCCATATATATGCTCGTTTATGCACATAAAGTTATGATACAAAGTGTATATGTGTAGTGCCAATAAAGTCTAAATTAAGAGACAAACAGACTAAGCACTGTCCAAGTGAACTTAATATTATATATAGGAAACATAATAATACTTCAAAGTTCTTTTTTTTCTTTCTAAAAGTAATGATGTTAGTAAGTGTATATCGGGCCAAGCTCATATAACTTTGTGTATTATTATAAATATACATATAGGGTCTCAAATACGTTGTCGTTTCATCAATGGGCTAATTTCTCTCTTACGTGAAAAATAAGGAGATATGCAGTTTCATCTAAGCATCTTAGACCTTCATAATATAACACCCAAATAACACCCGTCCAAATTAACATTTTCCCCCCAAAATCATTACCTTAACCATAACACCGGCAAATGTTTTCGCGTTAAGATATCCTAAAAGACTAATTCAGCCAATTTCAATATACTAATGCTTCAAAACATAATCTTCATGTAACCCGACTCCATTCTAGAAAATCAAAACCAACAATCAAAATCATTTTATAGACATAAGTCTTGCCTAACCTGCCTACCATAAACATTAAACGCTATAACCAGATCTGTCAGCACACCATATCACGTATTCCAAGACCCATATGCATATAAATCTGTCCAAACAACATTCTTTCCCAGCCAAAATCCTATTTCCAATATCACCAAAAAACATAAAAAATAGAACATTGTATATATGACTGAGGGAAAATTCATGTAACACGAATTTACCTCTTTTGTTTTTAGTTCCATATACACAGCACAAAATTCGATCTCGCTGGAATGAATATCCAAAATTCGCCGAACCTATTAACATGAAAAAAAAACAAAAACAAAACAAAAATTACAACAAACCTTTACAATTTCCACAATATACCAAAACTGAAAATCTAAAACAACTAAAAAATTAGATCCGAAAAATTTATATCCCCAACTGATTTTGCAGGCTAGGGTTTAAACCCACAAAATTACTACATTATATATTTGTTAAAGCCAAACCACAATCTATTTAAAAATTAAAAGCAGATATAGCAAGAGTTAAAAAAACTGTGACCGTGTGTTCGGAGGATGTCAGAGGACGGTTCGCAACTGCCTGGCTGGCTAGATTTTTATAGAAACCATGTACGGCGTGTGTTTGATGGATGAGTCATAAAGGATAACAATGTAGCAGTCAGCAACAGATTCTAGATATATATGGAAGGCCGGAGATTTAAGGGAAAAAGAAAAAAAAACTAAAATGTCATAGGAATTTGGGCTGGCGAAATTAGCCCACGTAAGAGACAAATTAGCCCATTGATGAAACGGCATCATATTTGAGCCCCCATGTGTATATTTATAATAATTGAATGGAGGTACCTTTTTAACTTTTTGCATAGGGTACCGTTCTTTGTTTACACGTGTCAAATATGGCAATAGATGTCAACATATGTCTCAATTCCAAAGCCACGATTGTGAAACTAAGAACTATTATAATGTGATCCACTTGCCTCTTTATATTTTTTTATTTATTTCTTTTTTTATAATTATAATTTAGGTGTATACACAAATGGCTGATGGCGCAAAGGTGGTGCATACTAAAGCCAAGAACATAAAACGTGCAAAATTTACGTAATCATGAAAAATAAAAATACGACATATAAAATATATATGCAAAATGATCAAAGTACCTAAAACATGTAGACTAAACATAGTCTAGAGTTGGGTTCATATTTAATGTACGTGTTACGATGTACGTGGGATAACCTATTTGGTTTCCCGTAAGAGTTAATTTATGCCTAGTTAAAAATATAAAGTAAAAGTATAAGATTAAACAATTACTTGGAATTTACGGGTGCTACATATATGTCTGACCGTATTTTTTTATTTCACAAAACAAACATCCCTCCTTCTACTCCAACCTGCGACTGATGAAACCCAGATCCTCAAAACATTAAAATTCACCATCAAAACTTAAATTGAAGAAGAAATTAACATACAATATCATCCATAACATCATAATCATCACAAATTGTAAGTGATCTCATCATTTTCTTCTCAAATATGAGTCTAGGATATTAAACTCAAAATCACAAATTGAGGATTTCATTTCTTTAAGTGTTATTGTGCAATTAAGACTAGAATAAGACAATGTATAGCTATTATGCTTCAGATAGACGTAAGAGTTTCATAATTGAGTGTGCTTGAAGAATTTTTCAACATGAACAAAAACCTAATTTAGTTTGAAAAATTTCTCACGTTAGGTACATTATAAAATTGTTTTAATGCATTGTTAATACATTCCAAAAATGTTTTTGCACTCATGCACAATGATCTCATGACCATCGATCGAGATATATAGTCAATATAAATTTTCGACGAATTTGGATGAGCAAAATTGAATTAAAGAGTGTTTGAGTTAACTCATAGGTTTTTGTTCAGAGTCAAGTTAATTACCACTCCACATGTGTTGCATATAAACACAC